>CM065743.1:47593987-47611832 GCA_033310375.1 Conus canariensis | reverse complement strand
GCATTTTGGAAGAAACGCATAATTGGTTTTAAAAGAAATAATACAAATGAAATCAGTTTTTCATTAGTATTTTTGCAAGGAGTTCAGTTTGTATCATCAACTGTAGGCAGGATGTGTTGGAAGCGGAACGAAAGCGTATGGAAGTCTGCACAAACCTCGACCTCAGCTTCCCACAAAAGTAATCGTTTTAGTTTCTAATTCCATTTCTCGCTCTGCACCGAAACTACGTGAACAGTGACATTTCAACGTTCTCGGGAAAGTACTCGTTTAAGTTCCTAAATATAAGGCAGGAAATCAGGTGTCTTGGGGAGATAAACACAAAGAAGACATAACATCATAAGGTAATCTTTTAGACGTTGCATGTGAGAGAGAGAGAGAGAGAGAGAGAGAGGGGGGGGGGGGTTCATGGTATATAATCATTAAAACTGATCTGGTCTACATAATGTTGAACAGTCATTTTGTGGCTGACCAAAGGACTGCGGATTCTGTTTCAGAGACAGCGTGAGGGGTGGGGGACAGAGAAGGGGGAAGGCAGCTGAAAGGCAGAGAGAGAGGGAGGAGTAAGGGAGAGCGAGACAGAGGGAAGCAAACATGTACACACACACACACACACACACACGCACGCACGCACGCACGCACACACACACACACACACACACACACACACACACACACACCACACACACTTCAAAATGGCGACGACACTCAGCTCCTAATTTTTTTTCTCCGACAAAAGGTTATTGTGAGTGTTCTGAAAGATGAAGACCAGAAGTGCAGGCTTACGTGCTGCTCCTTCTGTAAGCAGCCTGAAAGTAGACAGCTTAAACCGTCCTGGGCGTCCTCACACTCCAGAGGAATTGAATCGATCTCTACGAAGCGGGCAACCAGCTCATCCAACTGCCCCAGCTAATACCAGAGATGAAGCTACACCTACCCAGGCCGTACCTATGACCGTAGGAGAATGGGAGATGTTTCAATCGATCGCGGGCCTCAAAAACACCATTTCGGCACTCTGCGATCGTGTTTCCTCCCAGGAGAAAAGTTTACAAGGCGAAAGGAATTGTGCCCAGTGCCATGAAAAGAAACCGATCACCTTGACAACCATAGGCACACAAACGGACAGTGGCAGCATAGGCCTAGCAGCCCCGACTTACGCTGAAGTTGTAGCAAGACCAGCTGCTGTTCCTGGGGGTTCCAAGCCATCATTGAACACCGCGCAGCAGGAACCTTCACGGAGCAAGGCCTCTACACCAACTCAGAATAGATCTGGTAAACAACTCCACAGATCTTCCCATGACGTAAGTAAGTCTGACGTCAAACAGAAACACTCTGGCTCAACACGACTCGAAAAAAAAAAAAGAACGTGAGAATATGCCTGAAGTTTTGATTCTGCATGACTCGGTGCTGAATCGCGTACATGGGGACAGATTGGGGAGGTCATACAATTTCAAAACCTCCATGAAAAAGATATCTACAGTAACCGACGTGCAGAATTCCCTGAAAGCTGTCAGCTCCGACTCAAGAAATATAGATGTTGTCTTAATACACTCTGGAATCAACGACTTGAAATCTAAGAACAGTATCGAATTAAGCAAGTCATTTGCTACTACTTTGAAGGAAGCTGCCAAGAAAAAACCTAAAACGCAGTTCGTAGTAAGCAATGTCACCACTGTCAAAGACCAGACGCTGGAGGCAAAGAGAGAATTATTCAATGCTGCCATCACGTCAGAACTATTGGAGATACGTAACATCTTTATAATTAAACACGACAACTTGAAGAAACATCACCTCAGGGACGGCATCACACCCACTACAAGAGGCACCAGCATACTGGCTGGCAACATTGGACGTCGCGTCCGAAACCTGGTGTGGGAAACCCCGAAACGGCCTGCACGTCAGCCCAGATTCCACCGACCCCAGTTCTACCCTGGCCCTCAACACCACGCCTGGCATAACCGCTTCTACGCATTGAATGACTGGGACATGTTTCACCAACATTTGTGATAACTTTTGTCACAGAGATCAAGATTCACTGACATTTACGAAGCTGAGCATTTCCCATTGTTCTTCGCCATTAATGACTTTATGCCTACTACACATCTAAGTACATTTAGTATAAACAGAATTAGTTGATTTAAGCTATCGCTTAACGCATATAGAAATTTTTATTTTCACTTCATTATTATTATTATTATTATCATCATTATTACTTTTTAAAATTTACTTACTTTTCCACTTCTCTTCTCACGCACCTTCCTTGCTTCACTTGTTCTTTTTAATTGTTCTCCTCTCAGTGTATGTAAATCTCTGAGACTACCTTGATTTAACATTTAACTTGATACGACTGGTTATCAATAATGAGTAGAACTAATGAGAACGTTTTTGATATATTCCAGTGGAACTGTCGTTCCATTGTCAAAAATTTAGACTGTTTAGTTCAACATCTTGCACAACACGATCACAAGATTCTGTCTTTTCAGTCCTTGAAAGTTAAAAAAGAAAAGCTGCCAAAGATAGATAATTACTATTATCCACCAATCCATCAAAAGGATGATACCAGTGGAAAAGTCTCTACGGCTATTTATGTACGTGAGGGGGTTCCTTACACTCTTTGCCCCAGTCCTGCACCATCTGATATACCTAACTTAAATTCTTGTGCTGTTACTGTCGGATTCAATTCTTCACTGTTAACCATAGTTTCTGTCTACCTACCCCTTGGTCCAAATGAGCAGAACACTGAATGGATTCGTATGCTACAAGCAGAACAAAATAAAAAATTCTTGATCACGGGTGACTTTAATGCTCACTCACCTTTCTGGGAGAAGGAATGTCAAACAGTTACAGGCAACCGTTTTGTTGAAAATCTTGTGGATACCTCCCTCTGTCTTCTAAACGATGGGCGAATCACACGCATACCCGATAACCCCAATCATAGAGCCACCGCCATCGATTTAACACTGGCGTCACCTGAGTTAACACCCTTTTGTACCTGGAACCCAATAGATGACCTTTGAACAGTGATCATATACCACTTGTGACCAGGTTTGAACTAGATCAACCTTCCGCTACAGACTCAACAGAAGACAAGATTCCAAAATACAATTACAAACGTGCTGACTGGAACAAATTTACAAACATATTACTATCTTATGATGAGTTCGAAACTTCTGATCAGGATGCTGACACCTTATACATGATGTTTACTAAAGCTGTTCTGCATGCCGCTGACGAATCCATTCCCAAGTATAAGTCAATAACATCAAAAAAGCATGTCGGTAACATTTGGTGGAATGAAGCTTGCCAGAGAGCAAAAGACGAGAAAAAGTTAAAATTTAATGCTTATCTAAAGCACCAATCTATTGAAAATCATGTGGAAATGAAAAAAGCCAAAAATAAATGTAACAGAGTAATAGATGAAGTCAAAAAAGAATATTGGTCATCTTTTTGTACAAATGAAGTTTCAAATCATAAAGATCTTCAGAAAGTATGGGAAAAAATTGAAAACAATGAAGAATGGCGTAAAATTGCCACAATATCCAGTACAATTGTCTCATTGTGATTTGCCAACTAATTACGAAAAAGCCGAAGCCTTTGCTGATATGGTTGCAAATAACAGTCGCAGCGATGGACTATCGGACAAAGATAGAAAGTACAGAGCAGAACATGAGTTACAGCTTAGTGATGAAGACTCGGAACAGACCAAAAATCTATCTATTAATGCTGCAATTACGATAGGAGAATTAAAAGAATGTATCTCTAATCTCGGCAGCAAGAAAACATCAGTTGGGTTGGATGGAATTTCTAACGAAATGTTAGGTCATTTATCACTAAATATGTTAATTTTTTTTTTACATTTTATCTTTCAAAAATGCTGGGAAAGTGGACAACTACCAAACGTATGGAAGCAGTCAATTGTTGTACCCATTCACAAACAAGGAAAGCCCCGGAATGATAAAAACAGCTATAGACCAATTGCGTTAACGTCACACACATGTAAACTTATGGAGAGAATTATATTAAGGAGACTTGATCACTATTGTGAAAAGTACAAGGTTATTCCAATTAATCAGGCAGGCTTTAGAAGAGGTAGATGAACCATTGATCACCTGATTAAACTAACTACTCAAATTAAGCAACAGTTTGCCAGACGAAAGAATGTTCTTGCTACGTTTTTTGACGTCAAAAAGGCTTACGACCAAGTGTGGCACAATCGACTACTGACAAAGTTACGAAAAGTTGGTATTGTGGGTAATATGTTTGATTTTATCAAAAGCTTTCTTTTTAATCGATCAATACAGATAAGGATTGGGAATACGTACTCCAATATTAGATCTCTTCATATGGGCCTTCCTCAGGGATCAGTCATTGCCCCCATCTTGTTCAATATTCTAATGTCAGATTTTCCTAGGGGGTTATCGAAAGATGCAGTTGTAGTTCAATATGCCGACGACATTTGTTTATGGATGAAAGTATCAATGAAAAGAAAAACTCCAACCAGAGCTCTGAATTACACCAAGAAGTTATACCAACACGAACTCGATAAAATAAGTAAATATATGACTGAAAATGGTCTTTCATTATCTCTTGAAAAAACCAATATGATGCTTTTCAATTCAGGATACAACCCTGAAAAACTTCCTGTATTTTCTATCCATGGTTCAGTCATACGATATACTCAAACGACTAAGTTTTTGGGTGTCTATCTCACGTCAAAACTTTCCTGGACCAGCCATATTGAGTACATACTAACTAAAGCAAGAAGGAGCTTAAACTTATTAAAAATCATTAGCAAACAAAAGTGGGGTCAGGATACAAAAATATTAATATTACTGTCAACGTCACTTGTGCGTTCCAAACTGACGTATGCACATGAGGTATTCTTTAGTGCTCCACAACATTTACTGACTAAAATGCAAAGTGTTGACTGCAAAGCCTATAAACTTTCCCTAGGAGTTCCATTTCATGCATCAAATTTAGGAACCTATAAAGAAGCAGGTGTTTTACCTCTTGATGAGCTAAGATGTCTTTCTGCTGCCAAATATGTTTTACGAAGCTCCTCGTTCGAAAATTTCACAGAGGCCGAAGTTTGCATGAGGTCCGATCTTCATTTTGCAAAAAAGGGCTAAATCCATCCAATCATTAAAATCCATAAACACATTTACTTCAGATCTCTTTAAAAAATCAAAATTAAACAGAAAGGACATAGCAACAAAACCTTCCTACTCACCTATACCTACATGGGAGATGAACAATCTGGAGCTTGACACAGATCACACAAACTTATCCAAAAATGATTCACCTAATAACCTGAAAAGTTCCGTCAGCTCCCATATTGATAACAAATATTCTGAACATTTTAAGATTTATACAGATGGGTCTGTACTTGGGAACAGAAAAGTAGGAGCTGCCTTCGTTATACCAGCTTTAGAAATAGAGAAACGGTTTCACATATGTGAAAATGTTTCTATTTTTACTGCTGAATTAATTGCAATATTGAAGGCCCTGAATTACATTTCTGATTTTCCGAAAAACATATTTCAGATTTTATTGTGTGTTGATTCTAAATCGGTCTTACAGGCACTTAAATCTTTAAACCAGAAAATGCGATCGGAATTGATAATTGAAATTAAACACACTGTTCATCTTTTATCATTGAAAGGAAACAGCGTCACATTCTGTTGGGTGCCTTCCCATTGTGGAATCGCTCCAAATGAATGGGCTGATCGAACTGCAAGAAAAGGAGCAACCAATCATGATGGTTCAGTTCCAGTTAAGATGCGGTTAGATTTACAAGAAGGTTACACATGTTTAGTTAACGCGTCATACAAAATGTTTGACGAGAAACTTAAAAATCTAAAGTGTCGCTACAGTCAGCACTGCATAAATGCAAAGAACAGAGGAAATATTAAACCTGTTTTAGTGTTCTTGTCCGGAACTTATTCGAGGTCTGTTTCCAGCCTGATGTATAGGTTTCGTTTAAATGCACTCCGCACAAAATACAGCAAAAATGTCCAGTGCATGTGCGGAAGAGAAATAACGATCAGTCATCTACTTGTTCATTGCCCCAGAGTCAAAGAACTAGTATCTCTGAGAGTGGGACGACAGTTTTTAACCGAGTCTTCCATTTCTCTTGAAAATGTTTTGAACAGTTATTCACTTCTCCGCATTTTTTCGGAGTGTTTGCTTAACTGTCCAGTTGGTATATTCCTGTGATTGACTCAGTATTCATCATCCCAAACCCCCATTTTTGTGATAGTAATGTCGTTTCTAACACACACACACACACACGCAAACACACACATGCACATACAGGCACGCACGCAAGCGCGCGCACGCACGCACACACACACACACACAGCGTATCTCTCTCTCTCCCTCTCTCTCTCACATACACACACTTATACACATACACGCACGTACACAAATACGGATACAAGAACGCACGCACACACAGGCATGCATGCCCGTGCATGCACGCACTCATACGCGCGCACGCGCGCGCGTACACACACACACACACACACAAACGCACAATATATTTCATATATATATATATATATATATATTTTTTTTTTTATGACATGCAAATGCATGCGTTGGCTGTTGCTTTCTTAGTGTGTTATTTGCTAATTCGATGTTGAAGGATTAATGCATTATTTTTTTTATTTTTTTTTTTTCATATTTGGTAGATCCTCACCGATTTTCATATGTCCATAGCTTTGATCTTCATTGATTGGTAATTATGTAACATTTTAACCCATTTTCCTTATGCAATAATTACATCCTAAGCTGTTGTACATACCCATGCAAGTACCGACATACACACGTACGTTCATATCAAACTCAACATGCAGTCCACTCCTTCACACTCTACCCACCCCTTCCCTTTCCCCCATCCTTTCCCATCGTCTAATATCACTTTTAGTGAACAGACGTTAAACAGAATAACAACAACAACACACACACACACACACACACACACACACACACACACACACACACACACACACACGCACACACACACACACTCAGGAGGAAGGGAGGGGGGGGGAAGGAGGGAGAAAAAGAGAGAGAGAGAGAGAGAGAGAGAGAGACATACGTGCACGTGCACATACACTCGCACGCACTGACACACACACAGGAGGGAGAGAGAGAAAGAAAGACGTACGTACGTGCACACACATATACGCGTATGCACGCACACACGCACGCACGTACGCATGTACAGACAGACACACAAACACACACACAAAATGCAAGAAAAGATGTGTTCAAAATACGTTTAGTAAAGCTAACGCAGAAACATGAAGTGGAGTTACAATCCCATGACAATAATCAAAGATGAAGAAGGAAAAAAAAAAGGACAGATTCTTGTCCTGCCATAACAAAGCAAGACAAATTTGTTCAATTCCAAACCTAAGGAACATGCAAACATAGTAACTGATGTGTGACAGCATCAAACGGTGACACTGCCACTTTTTCTGAATGACACAAACGCTGGTTCCTGTGGAAATGTCTGACTTGTTTTGGATGTGAAAGCTTGGATTTGAAGCCCATGTGTGGCAAAGGAGTTTCTTTCCACTGGTATCAGAGAAGTGATGGCATGACTGTGCAGAGGAGTCAGTGATCGGGTTGGGGGTGAGGGGGGGGGGGGGTGTTGTAATGTTGTTGTCTGTGACCCTGGGCCGGGGCAGCTGCCTTGTTCGTGGTGAAGATGCAGAGCTCTCAAGCGTCTTGCGCTTCCCTGTTTGTGTAGTGGTCGCCCCCTGTGCCCTTCTTGGTTGTTCTTCCGTTAATGAACTGGCAGACTGGGCTGAGACGACATGGAAACGCCACTGGTTTCCGACTGCACTGGGGAGGGCAGGCTGATCTCCCTTGAACATATAACACAGCAAAGTAACGTCTGAGAAACACTGGAAGGTTTACTGTAAACTGATATCTGAAAATGGTGTAGACAGTATTATGTGCTGAGAGAAAGAGGTATGAGGAAAGCGTCTGTCACACGAACGCCGATCTATATGAGCAAACACAATGCACGTTACATTCATGATTAGAAACTTTTAGAAAATAGACTGCAAACCAGATGAACTGAAATTCCTCAAGTTTTCAACAGTGCACTGCATACGATCTCGTATAGATTATAAATGACACTAGTTTGTAATCTATAGGACTAGATTTGATCTTCTGTCATTTACTTAAAAAGATAAGTATTAACAGGCCACAGCAGAGTTTTCTTATCTTCGGGTATTGTAGAAAAGATGAAAACAAAAGAATAGAACCGATTTATTTCCTTGTTTCCAAGGCACTGTGTGTGTGTGTGTGTGTGTGTGTGTGTGTGTGTGTGTGTGTGTGTGTGTGTGTGTGTGTGTGTGTAGACGTGCGCACGCTCATGTGGTGTGTGTGTGTGTGTGTGTGTGTGTGTGTAGACGTGCGCACGCTCATGTGGTGTGTGTGTGTGTGTGTGTGTGTGTGTGTGTGTGTGTGTGTGTGTGTGGTGGTGTGTGTGTGCGTGCGCACGCTCATGTGGTGTGTGTGTGTGTGTGTGTGTGTGTGTGTGTGTGTGTGTGTGTGTGTGTGTGTGTGTCTCCGTGTGCGCATGCACGCGCGTGCGCACATCATGTGTGGTGTGTGTGTGTGTGTGTGTGTGTGTGTGTGTGTGTGTGTGTGTGTGTGTGCATGCATGTGTGTGTAATGAGTAACCAGATCTCACTGTTCTATGAAAGTATTTAGTAAGGCACAGTTTAATACATACCTGGTTTCATGTAACAAATCCGGAATACGCTGAAAACTGTGAGGAAAAGACAAAATATTTGCTAGTAATTCTCCAAAGAATATTGGAAAGACTGTGAAAATAGATGGAAAAAAAATCTATTGTTCTTTTTCACTGATGATTCATTTGAACAAAGAGGAAAGTCAAGGTCAAATGATATCAAAGCAAAGAAAGAAAGAAAAACATCCAAGAAACAAATCAACTAAATACAAACATAAAAGATATGTCATAACTTGATACAAACGCATAGTGAACACCTGGTATGCAGTATCAATTCACGCATGACGAAATCTATTTTATGGGTTTGCATCAAAATACGAAATACGTTTTGCAGTAATGTTTTGTTTTACTTTCCTAATAAGACTGACTTCCTAGGATTCAAATTAACGAAACTGTCAAAGGATGAAACATGAATAAAGTTGTAAGCAATATTCAATAACTAATGTATTCTCTTTCTGCCCCTTGTCCTTTTGCCGCCATCCACCAATGCTCCGAGTGTAAACGAGTCTCTATGCATGCTGGTGTGTGTGTATGAGAGAGAGAGAGAGAGAGAGAGAGAGAGAGAGAGAGAGAGAGAGAGAGAGAGAGAGAGAGAGAGAGAGACAGACAGACAGACAGACAGACAGACAGACAGACAGTAGAAGAGAGAGACAGACAGACAGACAGAGTGATACCTTAACGTCTATCATAGTTAGGAACTGTTTTGAACTGTAACAAGATACAACGGACATTTGTAGACAAAACCTGACAATAACAATGTGTATGTTGATTGGTGACAGCAATACGTCAACCAGGAGTAAGCATATATTATTTCCTTGTCAAAGACTCCTTAATTAAGCGCAAAAAGCATAGCCAAATGAAACGATCTGTCGTCATTTTGTCTGTAAAATTCATGTTCCAATGTGACTGTTTAAGTCAGTTCAAATTCCCTGGATTAACGTGTCTAACACAATGTCATATCTCCTAAATGGACCATGTTTATCAGTAAATGAGGACTGTCACGACAGTCTGGTCGCTGATTCACATCTCTTGGAGGTCTCAGACATGGCACTAAGTCACAAAGCAGTGACGACCTCCTCACCTGCAACACTTTGCCAAGTGGTTCCAATCCTGTCACATGTCTCAGATAGAGCACCAAGTCAGAAATGCTGACACACACCTCATGCATGACCATCTGCCCTGTGATTCAACCCCTCTAACTGTTGGCCTTACAGCACCAGGTCAGGAGACATTAGCACACTCCTCGCATTAGTCAGTCTGCCAGGTGAGTATTATCCTCTAAAATCTTCAAAGAAGCATCAAGTCTGGAACAATAACACATTCCCATGTTTCAACGATCTGCCGTGACATGATCCTACAACAGTTATCAAACATAGCCCTAATCAGGAGGCCCTGACATACTTCTTGATTTACGTTGAAAACTTGCTCCACCAATCCTTCAGTTTCTTCATTTGTGTGTTGTGATGGCTGTGATAGCACTATAAATTGTGTTTGAAGCTCTTTGTCCTCGGCCCTACATCAATAAACGGTTACGGAATCCGGAAGAAAGGTACTATAACTTGAAACAGAAATAGGTCCTCCACATCTTGGTTAAAAATAAAATGAAAATTTAAATTTGATACCCCACCCCTCATATCCAACCACCTGTCCCCAGATCACAATTCTGTGGAAACCAATCACCATTTGTTGTTTTTGTTGCTTAAAAAAAAATCTTTTAAGGAAATAACTAACATATGTCATGCATGAAAAAAAAAAGAAACTTCCGTTGTGCAATCAGTTTCAATCACATTTTTTGGATACTTTACATACACTGAAGACAATTAGTAATTGAGAGAAATGAGACATAGCTCAATTGAAGTTTTATGTTAACAATGGAAAAAAAAGATAGTTCCGTGTTGTTGTTTTTTTCACTTATTGACCAGAAGCACGGTTCGGGATGACAAAACTGAGCTGTAATTAACATATCCAGCATGTCAACAAAGCCTTGAACAGATAAGTGATAAATGAGAACATCAGGCTGAAAGTCATCCATTTGATGGTGGATAGTCGTCCAAGCAAAAATCGAAACCCAACAATGAGATAGAAGATTACATTTTCTGAGAACACATAACTTTCCTTTGTATGAAATGATTTTGGCTTCAGTGACGGATACAAATATATGGAAATCATGAACGAGTGGTTAGCATATGTTAAAAGTGTTGAATACTTTGTCTTCAATTCCATTATAATGCACAGGAATAAGAAAAAGAAAAAGAAAAGAACTGCACGTACTCACTTCAAACAGAGTTAATGACGGCACTCTCAGCCGCGGCAACGTCATATGCACTGTTAAAGGTTCAAACCTACTCCATTCAGCTCCACTAGTCCCTGCCTGCAACGTCATATGCACTGTTAAAGGTTCAAACCTACTCCATTCAGCTCCACTAGTCCCTGCCTGCAACGTCATATGCACTGTTTAAGGTTCAAACCTACTCCATTCAGCTCCACTAGTCCCTGCCTGCAACGTCATATGCACTGTTTAAGGTTCAAACCTACTCCATTCAGATCCACTAGTCCCTGCCTGCAACGTCATATGCACTGTTAAAGGTTCAAACCTACTCCATTCAGATCCACTAGTCCCTGCCTGCAACGTCATATGCACTGTTAAAGGTTCAAACCTACTCCATTCAGCTCCACTAGTCCCTGCCTGCAACGTCATATGCACTGTTTAAGGTTCAAACCTACTCCATTCAGCTCCACTAGTCCCTGCCTGCAACGTCATATGCACTGTTTAAGGTTCAAACCTACTCCATTAAGCTCCACTAGTCCCTGCCTGCAACGTCATATGCACTGTTAAAGGTTCAAACCTACTCCATTCAGCTCCACTAGTCCCTGCCTGCAACGTCATATGCACTGTTTAAGGTTCAAACCTACTCCATTAAGCTCCACTAGTCCCTGCCTGCAACGTCATATGCACTGTTAAAGGTTCAAACCTACTCCATTCAGATCCACTAGTCCCTGCCTGCAACGTCATATGCACTGTTAAAGGTTCAAACCTACTCCATTCAGCTCCACTAGTCCCTGCCTGCAACGTCATATGCACTGTTAAAGGTTCAAACCTACTCCATTCAGCTCCACTAGTCCCTGCCTGCAACGTCATATGCACTGTTTAAGGTTCAAACCTACTCCATTCAGCTCCACTAGTCCCTGCCTGCAACGTCATATGCACTGTTTAAGGTTCAAACCTACTCCATTCAGCTCCAC
Organism: Conus canariensis; assembly: GCA_033310375.1. Taxonomy (NCBI): domain Eukaryota; kingdom Metazoa; phylum Mollusca; class Gastropoda; order Neogastropoda; family Conidae; genus Conus; species Conus canariensis. The sequence continues at coordinate 47,599,819 of CM065743.1, read as the reverse complement.
TAGTCCCTGCCTGCAACGTCATATGCACTGTTAAAGGTTCAAACCTACTCCATTCAGCTCCACTAGTCCCTGCCTGCAACGTCATATGCACTGTTAAAGGTTCAAACCTACTCCATTCAGCTCCACTAGTCCCTGCCTGCAACGTCATATGCACTGTTAAAGGTTCAAACCTACTCCATTCAGCTCCACTAGTCCCTGCCTGCAACGTCATATGCACTGTTAAAGGTTCAAACCTACTCCATTCAGCTCCACTAGTCCCTGCCTGCAACGTCATATGCACTGTTAAAGGTTCAAACCTACTCCATTCAGCTCCACTAGTCCCTGCCTGCAACGTCATATGCACTGTTAAAGGTTCAAACCTACTCCATTCAGCTCCACTAGTCCCTGCCTGCAACGTCATATGCACTGTTAAAGGTTCAAACCTACTCCATTCAGATCCACTAGTCCCTGCCTGCAACGTCATATGCACTGTTAAAGGTTCAAACCTACTCCATTAAGCTCCACTAGTCCCTGCCTGCAACGTCATATGCACTGTTAAAGGTTCAAACCTACTCCATTCAGCTCCATTAGTGCCTGCCTGCAACGTCATATGCACTGTTAAAGGTTCAAACCTACTCCATTTAGCTCCATTAGTCCCTGCCTGCAACGTCATATGCACTGTTAAAGGTTCAAACCTACTCCATTCAGCTCCACTAGTCCCTGCCTGCAACGTCATATGCACTGTTAAAGATTCAAACCTACTCCATTCAGCTCCACTAGTCCCTGCCTGCAACGTCATATGCACTGTTAAAGGTTCAAACCTACTCCATTCAGCTCCATTAGTCCCTGCCTGCAACGTCATATGCACTGTTAAAGGTTCAAACCTACTCCATTCAGCTCCATTAGTCCCTGCCTGCAACGTCATATGCACTGTTAAAGGTTCAAACCTACTCCATTCAGCTCCATTAGTCCCTGCCACTGTCCTCCTTCTGACTGCTTCTTTCTGACGTTTGAAAGTTCTCTCCTTTATTTGGAATGATACAATCTCGGTTTCTTTTCTTTTTCTTTTTATTTATTTATTTTATTTTTTTTGTCTCCAGTGAATCTGCAGGATCAGGAAGTTATGGCTTATTTCAAAAGAATCCTAGGCCTACTGTCAGGCCTCAAAGAAATCGACATCATCAGACGGTAATTGTTTGCCTCCAGTGAGTTAATAAGATCAGGGAGTGAATCGACAGGATCAGGAGGCCCATTGTTTGCCTCCAATGAATCAACAGGATCAGGATTATTATTTGCTACAAGTGAATCAACAGGATCAGGACGCTTATTGTTTGCATCAAGGGAATAAACAGGATCAGAAGGCTTATTGTTTGCCTCAGGGGAATCAACAGGATCAGGGGGCTTATTGTTTGCCTCAAGGGAATCAACAGGATCAGGGGGCTTATTGTTTGCCTCAAGGGAATCAACAGAATCAGGGGGTTATTGTTTGCCTCAAGGGAATCAACAGGATCACGGGGGTTATTGTTTGCCTCAAGGGAATTAACAGGATCAGGAAGCTCATTGTTTGCCTCAAGGGAATTAACAGGATCAGGAGGCTCATTGTTTGCCTCAAGGGAATTAACAGGATCAGGAGGCTCATTGTTTGCCTCAAAGGAATCAACAGGATCAGGAGGCTCATTGTTTGCCTCAAGTGAATCAACAGAATCAGGAGGCTCATTGTTTGCCTCAAGTGAATTAACAGGATCAGTAGGCTCATTGTTTGCCTCAAGTGAATCAACAGAATCAGGAGGCTCATTGTTTGCCTCAAGGGAATCAACAGGATCAGGAGGCTCATTGTTTGCCACAAGTGAGTGGATAGGATGAAGACACTGCTCGTGTGTATTAAGCCTTTATCTTAGGACGCCATTTTATTTCTTCTCAAAAAGATTTTTTTTTTTTTTTTTAATTTTTTTCCCGAGGAGATTTCAACTGCCAGCATGGCAACTGAAACTCAGATGACTTTGTGTCAGTCTGGGGCGTGTTCAGTCTCATGTGTCAGTCTGGGGCGTGTTCAGTCTCTTGTATCTGTCTGGAGTGTGTTCAGTCGCTTGTGTCTGTCTGGGGCGTGTTCAGTCTCTTGTGTCTGTCTGGGGCGTGTTCAGTCTCTTGTGTCGGTCAGGGGCGTGTTCAGTCTCTTGTGTCTGTCTGGGGCGTGTTTAGTCTCTTGTGTCTGTCTGGGGCGTGTTCAGTCTCTTGTGTCTGGGGCGTGTTCAGTCTCTTGTGTCTGTCTGGGGCGTGTTCAGTCTCATGTGCCTGTCTGGGGCGTGTTCAGTCTCTTGTTTCTGTCTGGGGCGTGTTCAGTCTCTTGTGTCTGTCTGGGCGTGTTCAGTCTCTTGTGTCTGTCTGGGGCGTGTTCAGTCTCTTGTGTCGGGTTTGGGCGTGTTCAGTCTCTTGTGTCTGGGGCGTGTTCAGTCTCTTGTGTCCGTCCGGGGTGTGTTCAGCCTATCTAGTTTTGCCTTCTTTTCTCTTCATTGTTATGGCCCCTTTTATTCCACATTCTTTGCTTTTGTATTTACGTACAACAATTTGTTTCGTATAACATATGTAAAAACTAGTGTCTTCGTTTAGAAGTGAGTGAGGGGAAATTAAGTGGTGTGAATATCATTGAAATTTAACTTACCTACACCTATGATGACTCCAACGCCTATGATGACGCCGATGATGATACCGGCTATCAGTCCACCTGATAGTCCCTCCTTCTCTTGGGTTTTTTCTGCAATAAAAGTAAAATATGACATGAACAAACATATTCACAAATTTCTTTTCTTCAGGAGAGAGAGAGAGAGAGACTCGTGACTCGTGACTTTAATGTGAGGCCATCAGCCTATTCACATGAGTACGTAACAAGAAATATACATCAATTTTATATAATCAGAACAAAATTCACCATAACTGCAACGAAACATTCTTCCCTGACAGTATGTACATGCAGAATTCTATCTTAATCATACATTAACACTACTTGGTACATTCTTCCTTATGAACGTAATGTAAGTATAGATATTATTATTTTAAAACTCATGATATTGATGCTGTTGATACTATCATACAAAACACATGTTTTCTATTTCGTTACCCTCATCATATTTCGTTTATACAGTGAAGACCTTGCTTCCCTGCGTCGTAAGATTCTCCGGAAAGCTGTACTATTTTAAGCATCTTTTGTTTACATCAATTACGCATGCGCAAAATAAGCCTATCGCCCTCTCCGGTGCAAAGGTAAACCCCGAATCTTGGGTCTACATAACAAAGCTGCCATGCTAACCTTTGACACACAGAGTGTGTTCTTCTGTGGTCGTGTTCGTGTGGTGTTGGACTTGTGTTGTTTATATTCGTTGGATTTAGCAGCCCCATGGATAAATTACTAAAACCTTGTTGCTTTCCATGTATCAGGTTGGTACATTCCTTCAGTTTTTTCACTTTAATTGTCGTTTTCCCTATTTCTTTTCAGCCTGTGACCCTGTCATATTCTGTCCCGTGGGTCTTGTTGACACTTGACTCGCACACTGTGTCTTGACCGCCCGCCAACCAGAGGAGTCTCTTAATGGTCGGATCCCTAGAATTCAGACTTTGATAATTCAAAACAACTGTCGGAAAATAATCAAAATGCATACAACAGCTATCGTTATTCAGAGTACAAAACCATACTCATATAATCTGATCAACGGGCAGCCATCACAGCAGACGATCCAGCCAAGACTCGACAGACAATTCTCATTCCTACTCCCACTGTCTCTCCCACACTCGCTCCCACCGCATCCCACTATCGCCCCATCCGCCTCACGCTCCACTACTCCCCCCCCCCCCCTCTCTCCCCCCCTCTCTCTCTCTCTCTCTGAGCAGAGAGCGGAAGAACGGTCGAGAGACGGCTAGAGGGATATTGGCGCTGTGTGCGCGTAGCGGGATGGAACGCATTCATCACCGCTTCATGCTGATTTACATGTTGACCTACTTCTTAATTCTCCTACGTGCCTTACTGTTTGCTTTACTAAACTGGCCAAATTCTTGTCCTACTTTCGTTTCCTGGATTATCTTTCTTACATAACTTCATCACTTCCTGGTCAAATTATTTATCTATGTTTCCCTTTGTATGCATTTCGTAGTTTTACATGTGTATGTATGTACAGATTTCGTTACTTATTTTAACCTTCCTCTTCCATACATGTTTTCTTAAATACATTTGATTTTCTATTATATGCACATTTTCCATACTCATTTAACTTGAACCATTCATATACGTAGACTACCCCCCCCCCCCCCCCCCCCCCCCCCCCTACGGTGGCCACGTTTGTTTCCATATTGTGTTATCCGGTTGCTTCCTCCATGCCCCCCCCCCCCCCCCCCCCCCCTTCATGCTCCTTCTTACTTGTCATGTATTGTTAATTATATCCATTCAGATTATAATTGCACGTATTCCCTCTTAGTTGCCTTAATTATCTGTACTCTTGCATAATCTTGCATGTTTTTAGTTATACATTCAATTCTACTACACTTCTTGATCCATCTTGACTCAATCAGTCTCATCCTCATACTTATTACTTTTTCTTTTCTATTCTTTTGTTTTTCATTTACACACACACACACACACACACACACACACACACACACACACACACACACACACACATATGTATATATATACCCACATACATGCATATATCACCCACATACATACACACATACACACACATGTACATATACATACACACACACATGCGTACACACATACATACACACATGCACATTTTACAATCTTGTTCATGTTCTCATAAGTATTCCTACTCCATCATCCATTTGTAATAACCTCATTCTCCCTCATTTCCATTCATAATTGTACATTTCCATTCATATTCATATTCATTCATTGCACATAATTTCCTCAAAACATATTCATTTCCATAATTCCATTCCTTCATATTATACTACATTCATGTTCCCTCATATTACACCCTTGTATTCACTTTTATATAGTTATCTTTCCATCATAGTCCTTGTCTTGCTTCACATCTGAGTATACAATTGCATAATCTCATGTGTTCATATAACATCTCATTCGTAAATCTGTTCATATCATCACCCCAATCACGATTTCATACTCATTCAGGTATTCGTATTACTTTCCATACTGAGAAACACCTTCCGAGTTAAATCCATGATTCAATCTTCTCTAGATATTATGTTATCACAACACATCCATGTTCATTTATTATGCATATAGATTCACATGTTTATATGCTTTACACATAAGCATTCACATAATCATACATATGTATACATACACATACACACAGACATATACAGTTTGAATTCAGCAATAAATCCACAGAAGCAAAACCAAGTCTCTTTTCTTTGTCTTATATATTTTGTGTTTCTCTGAACTTTAATGCATAAAAAGTATACATTGCTACATCACGTGTCATTTCCACGTTTTCATTTTGTAATAGGTTTCTTAGTGTAATTGTATCCTTATTTCTATAATGTTTATAAATATATTTCTCCCTTAATTGTCTATAACATGGGCATATCTTGAAAAAGTGAAATTCGGTTTCTTCTGTTGGACAAAAAGGACATGTTGTAATTGCTTCCTTGTCTGTGAACTTGTTTATATGTAATTCGTTTACCCCTAAACGTAGTCTGGTTAGTGCTTTTCTAAATTTCGCTATTGTGATGTCGTAGAAATATTTTTCAGTTTGGTGTACGGATTTGAAAGAGCGGTAAGTATTAAAACGTTCACTGTTTTCTATTTTATCATGCCAGTTCTGCTTGTGACAGTCTATCATTCTTTGTCTTAATACTGAAAAAAATCTGTTCTCA
>CM065743.1:47578987-47588987 GCA_033310375.1 Conus canariensis | reverse complement strand
CCCGTGCTGGGGAGCTCAGCATGTCGATACCTCTACACTAGTGTCCATGACGACCTCCAGGTAGATGTCCATACCTCTACGCCAGTGTCCATGACGAACTCCAGGTAGACGCCCATACCTCTACGCCAGTGTCCATGACGAACTCCAGGCGAATTCCGCAGCGTCTGCACATTCCTGCCGACTAGCTGTCGTTGGACGGATACGGTGACACCCAACGGAAAGGAACGCTTAGCCTGGCTGCTCAACTTAGCGATTACTGACGTGAGTCGGGGACTTCGAAGGTGGCGTCCAGCGTATGTTGGATCTGAACATTCAGTCGGTGAACCCGACCGACATTGGTGCGGTGTCTCTTCTGGTGGGTTCCCTCATTGCTACCTGATGCTAATGTGCTCCTTGTGGACTGCTGGCACCAGACCTGCTCCAGAGCCAGGCACGGTGTGGCTGTGTTTGGTGGAGGTGGAAAGAGCGGCAATGACGTCATGCCACAGAGAGGGCAGGGGGACAGGAGACAGCAGCAACAACAGCCAAAAGACAAAATAAATAAATAAATAAATAAAATAACGATTTTAAAAGGAGAAAAAAAAGGTCGTAGTGGATTTTAAGAAAATAAGATCTAGTCGTAAAGTGAGGTGACTGCTGGCGAAATCTAAACACATCTTACATGTTAGTAATAGCGCACCGCCAAAAAAACACACCAAAAACAAAACAAAACAAAAAACAACAAAAAGTGGACAAACGAATCACAAGACAAATAAGATCTGAAAAAAGAACACTGACACAAGAAATGAACACTTGATATGGTTTTACCACCAGTTCCAGCATTATCAAGAATTGCGCTTCCGTGAGTGCCGTTCTAATCTTGTTACCAATCAACGGACACCTTACCACCGAAAGACCAATCCGGTCATTAATCTACCAATTTCGTTTTAAGCATCAGGTATGGTAGCACATCTTCCTGACAGTGGATAACATAGGTTAATTTAGTAGTCAACGATTTATGAATTCAGCCGGGGGGCGAAATAGCTCAGTGGTCGAGCGCAGGACTCGTAATCTTGGGGTTGCGGGTTCGAATCTCCGCCGAGCCGTTTCGGTACAGGGGGATTTTTCCCTCGGAGTTAACATTGGTTCTGACTCCATTTCCCATACAGTCCTTCGAATGAGACTATAAACCGAGGTTCCTTGTGTGAACGCACGCATAACATCTTGCACACATATAAAATCCCATCACCAACTTTCGGAAGAGAAGGCCAGTTTGGCCGTTGGTATGGATGACACGTTACACATAGCATGCACCTTCCCCGAAGCTGGAGTATGGCTGCCTTAATGGCGGGATAAAAAAAAAAAAAAGAAAAACGGTCATACACACAAAACTCCACTCCCTCTGTTGGGCAGATGGGTTCAATACCTGCCTGTCTATACAGGGAGGGTCCGCAGGAGTATCAGCCTGCGCACGCACAAGAAGAAGAAGAAGAATGCGTTCAGCCGTTATCTTTGTGAGCAGGGTTATAAAAGAAACAGTCGCTCAGTAAGAGTGTTTTCAGTCGATCCAGTGTCTGCAGGATGTAGTCCAAGGGAACAGTCCCACCCATACAGATAGTGACAATCTGTGTTCATCTTAAGAAACATGACGAAAACTCTAGTGCCCGTTGCGTGTCAAACACTGAATACAGACAAAAGTTGGGCATATCACACACACACACACACACACACACACACACACACACACACACACACACACACACACACACACACACACGCGCGCGCGCACACTAAACACTGATAGTAGTTTAGGCTTCACACACAAACACGCAGAGAGAGAGAGAGAGAGAGAGAGAGAGAGAGAGAGAGAGAGAGAGAGAGAGAGAGATTCAGATTCAGATTCAGATGTTTTATTCTTATAGGCCTTGGCCCCTCAGAAGGGGGATATACATGAAACACAATAAAACCGCATCACCAGATTCAATATAATAGTTACATTACATAAACGCTTCGCCTTTTGAAAGCTTTATACAGATAAACAGCAAACTGTTTTACAATGCTTTCATTCTTAGATGACATTAACAAGACAAGCCTGAACAGGCAAGGTCTTGTATAAAATTTCCGTGGAATGAATTTTCCTCTTAAATCTTGTAATTCTGGACAAGTTAATGCAAAATGCACTTCATCTTCTCTTGTCTGTCGACATAACGGACACAGCAGATCAGAGTTATTGATTTGTTTATAACGATAATGATGAACAAAAATATCAGACACTCCAGTTCTAAACTTAGTCATTATAAACTTTAGGTGCCTGTCCATACGCATTGACATGTACATTGGGAGAGAATGAAGATCATTAAATGTTCTATAAAAACTAAACCTGTTACTATTTTGAACATGGAAATTCCAGTCTTGCCATCTACATACGATAAGTCTTTCTTTAAACGTACGGACAAAGTTGTTCATATCTCCGACACCTTGGTTAAGCCACACATACCCAAAACCATATTCGTATAATTGCATTCTAACATGCGACACCCAGTTCATCTTGTCTCTGTTATCTAGTTCTAACAGCATTTTATACGCTTTATGAGGCAATCTATGTTCAGCCATCTGAGTTAGTTTTAACCAGTACTTGACACATTTAACAGTGGAGTGCAAAGATATGGGGTATCTGTCAGTCTCACCATACACAAGATCATTTGGCGTTTGTAGTGAGACACCCAAAAACTTTTTTAAAGCAAATAAATGAACCTTTTCGCATTGTGCAGCTCCAGCGTCAAGACCCCACGGTTCAGCCCCACATTATAACATAGGCAGGATTTTAGCATCAAACAATTTCAAAAACAAGGCAAGAGATTCATTGTTAAGCATCGACAATTTCTTCATAATACATAGCAATGCGCTTTTGGCTCTGCAAGCAATATCTTTACATGCAAAAGTGAAACTTAATCTCGTAGAGAAATATATCCCTAAGTACGTATATACATTTACAACAGGCATATGTATTGCATTATATGTCCATTTTTCTCTAGCAGCGAAAATAACCGCCTTTTCTGAAAAAAATTATGTTACTCTTACTCATATTTACTTTCAACTGGAGTGAATCAGCTGCCCTTTGCAAACTATTCAACTGAGTTTGGAAGCCTATTACAGTCTCTAATATTAATGCAACGTCATCAGCAAGAAGTAAAATAAATATTTCAAGAACATCATTTACAAAATGGGCACCATGTTTTCCAGAGCTTATGACTTTGGAAGTCAACTCATTAATAAATAAAGAAAACAAAACTGGGCTGCAAACATCACCCTGCTTAACACCAGATGTACAGTTGATATAATCTGTTAAAGCAGCACCACATCGCACCCTTGCCTTTACATGGTCATACATACTCATAATACATTTATACATCTTTCCATGAATTCCGTTTTTCAACAAAATAGGCCAAAGTATAGTTCTATTAACAGAATCAAAGGCTTTCTCAAAATCGATGAAAGCAACATACAATTTACGATTCAGACAAAACTGTTTTTGAACGAAAGCTAATAATGTGAACATATGGTCTATTGTGGAATGATTTTGTTTAAATCCAGCTTGAAACTCACCTGTAATGTTATTATCCTCAACCCAAACTTGAAGTCTTTTATTAATAATTGTACTAGACAATTTATTACATACATTACACAGCGAAATTCCTCTGTAGTTATTTGGATTCATAACATCACCCTTTTTATATAATGGTAAAACAATTGATTCACACCAGCTTTCAGGGTATATGCCTCTATTAAACAGGGAATTGAAAAATTTAACAAAAAATTCCATTACTAAGTTTGATTTGGAAGCATTTTTGATAAATTTCCCTATAATTTTATCAGGTCCATCCGCCTTGCGATTTTTCAGTGTCTTTAAAGCGCTCAAAATTTCTTCTGCTGAGATAGGCTGATTCAAATCACTTTCGCTATCACTATCGTCAGATTCATCACCATCGTCATCACAACAATCGTCATTGTTTATAGCATTATAACGAGTTCCAAAAGCACGTTGGTTACTAAAATCTTCTCCCTGAATCAGATCATTATCAAATTTGTCTTTTCTTTCTAACAATTCTTTAAAATGTACATACCAATCGTTTATACTAATATCATTTAAAGGCTGCCTTCTTGTCTTGGAAATTTTACGCACAGATTTCCAGAATTCCTGTTGGCTATTTACCGAAGTTAATAAATTATTGAGCAAAGCGTCATTGAACTGCTTCTCTTTTCTCTTTAACAAATGTTTATATTCACGCCTTGCTATACATAAAGAAGTGCGATCGGGTGGAGACAATGTACGCTTAAAATTGTTTTAACAAATTGCGTACAGTTCTTTTGGCCACACAACATTCATCATCATACCAGTCGTCCTCTTTCACGCCCTTACCAATGTGTACCTGTTTCTTCATAAAGTCTGCAGCACTTTTTATACAATGATTAAAAAGCCCAAGTGCCTCGTTAATATTTTCATCAATCAAAGTGATCGCCATTTCAAACTGAATTTGCATTTCATTTGAACAGATGTTGTCTATGAACATACTGCTGTGGGCTTCGTCCCATATAAACTTTTCCAAAACCTGAACATTACCATTATCTTTTGAACATATCTTATTATTCTTAGGGAAATGAATGTATAACTCCAAAGGCAAATGATCAGATTCGATCCTGTCAGACACATTCATTCTACTGCTATCAAAAATTATTGAGAACAGATCATTCGACAGTAAAAAATAATCATCTACACTGCTACCATTATCCGATATGTACGTGTAATGACCTTGAAGGTCACCCTGACACATACCATTCAAAATACACAGGTTTAAAACAGTGCACATGTTGAGTAACATTTTGCCATAGTTATTAAACACATGATCTTCAGAATTTCTGTTCAAGTTCAAAGGACCACTCAAATGTTGATTTTCATAATCACGCTCATTAGTTACAAAATCACTAGAAATGTTTGAAGTTCTCCTATTTAGGTCTCCATTTATTACTATATAAGCATCATGTTCTTCATTACACAGCAAACAGTCACATAAAAAATCTTCCAATAAAGCGACACCATTTTCACAGTCAAAATGCACATAATAGGGTGAGTTTTCTGGTGGTATGTAAGCACAAACATACATAATGTCTCTATCTATACCGAAAATACATTTATCCAAAAGAAAGGCGTAGAAAAGAGACGATTTCACACATACAGGTTTGACATAAGGACACAGCTCATTCCTTATAAGGCAGACAACTCCGCCTGAGCGTCTTCCGTGTACTGACAGTTTAACAGCCGGTCTACAAAACACCGTGTACCCTTTAAAAATAGACAATTGAAAATCTTCTACAAACGTCTCAACTAAACAGACAAAATCAAAAGAACAGACATACGAAACAAAATCATGATCATATATTTTTGTAAGCAATCCATTGATGTTCCAATGTAGGAAAGAAAACGGTTTTGATATATTACACAAACTGGCATCATTAAACTCATTTCTCAACTCGGACGAGTTCGAACTATTTACATTTTCATTCAACACACCCACAATATCACTATCCACGTGTTCAGGTGACACAAAAACATCGTCACAGAACACGGGTGCACAGTTTTCACGTGGCGTCGCCAGCTCACTGCCACTGTCGTGCGGTGACCAGGTAACCGGTGTCGCCTCAATAGACGTTCCCTCCACAGCCGCGGACAAAGATCGGGGATGAGAAAGGGACCGGCCGGAACCCTATTTCATTGGCACGAGATGGTCACCTGAGTCCAACATATACCGGATACCGTCCACTAACAGATGATCATGGATCATGGTGGCCCGTTTCCCGTCACTTCGCGCCTTTTTCAGATGAGGTGTCAGTTTTCTTCGCATTTCTCTCACTCTGGTGGAGAAGTCCTCGCCCACAAAGACGCTGGTGCCCTTAAGTTTTCGTTTCGCTCTCAGTATGTCCATCTTCTGTTTGTAGAAAACACATCTAGCGATGATCGGGGAATCCTGTTTAGAGTTCACGCGATGGGCCCTATCAAACTCTACGTCACGGGACAGCCCAACTTGTCAGTGATAAGGTCCCTAAGCAGGTCTTCACATTCAGCACTTGTCTCGTTTTCCTTCCTAGGCAAACCGTAGAACAGAACGTTGTTTCGTCTGGACCTCCCCTCTAGGTCGTCCGTCTTCCTTTCCAGGTTGTCCATCCTCGATGCCAGGTCGTCGTTCCTTCTCTGCAGGTCGTGGTTCTGCTGCCGAAGGTCATTCACCTTCCGCCTCAGCCCTCTCAGCTCCTCCTGCATGGCAGCATACCCCTCACGCAGGACACGTATGTCCTGCTTGACCTCGTCGAATTTCCTGTCCATCGACTGGAACATGGTCATGAGGTCGGACAAGGACGGTTCCTTCGTCGGCTGGGTAGAGGCGCCTCCCTGAGGGTTGACAGGCTTCTCCAGGCTCACTCTGCCACCGCTCGTCCCAGTGCTGGAGAATCGGGTCTGCCTGGAGCTGTCACGGCCTTGCGAAGGGTTGGGACCAGGGTTGCTTTCGATGTCACCGCAACGGAGGAGAAGACTCCCCCAGAACAAGTACGACAGGAGCAAACCTGCCACAGCACAGTCCACTCTCCTTTTCAGCTGCAGTATGGCGACTCGGAATTTGAATTTCTGCCTAGCCCGTTTTGACATGTAAGCCAGAAAAATGGGCAGAAAAGAGCCACAAGAGGCCCTAAAGTCTAATGCTCCGGATGGCATGACACTTCATGCACTGCGTGATCAAATCTGGGTAGAAATACTGCACTTACTTCAACATAGACACTGACATTTACAGAGAGCTATAAAGTGCGTCTTGACGTGCCAAACTACCGTTCGCGCCCCCCAGAGAGAGAGAGAGAGAGAGAGAGAGAGAGAGAGAGAGAGACGCACACGCGTATTCCAATACTACTCTTAGCTTTTAACTCACTGATCAGTTTCACTCCCTCCCGCCTACTTTTGATTATGATTATGATTATCATCATCATTATTATTATCATTACTGTCATCATAATTATTATCTTTATCATTATCATTATTATTATCATCATGTTGTTATCATCATCATAATCATCATCATTCTTCTTCTTCTTCTTCTCATCATTATTATTATCATATAATTATTATCATTGCTGTTGTAGTTATTACCATTATTACTATCAATTTTTCATAAATAGTAGTTGTACATGTATAATTTTTTCTTTCTTCCTCTTTGCTTTCTTTTCTTTTTCTCCCCCCTCCCGTCCCCCCTTCCCACACATACTTTTTTTTTCCCTGTTTACATACTACTCTTAGCTTTTTACTCACCGATCATTTTCACTCCTTCCCGCCAACTTTTTATAATTGTTATGGTTATCACCATTATAGTAAAAGTAATAATAATCATAATAATAATAATAACAATAATAATAATAACAACGATAGTAATGATAACAATGATAATAAGTAGTAGTAGCAGTAGAAGTATGGTAGTAGTAGTGGTATCATCATCATCATCATCATCATCATCATCATCATTATAGTCGTCGTCTATATTTCTACCATTCATACTTTTTGATTTTGAAAAGTTGAAACATTTTTTTTTTTCGGTTAGTAAATATTAGTATGATAACAGCATGTTAAGCTTGAAGCGGGTTATACCCAAAAAAAGTTCACCGTGTCTTTATGTTTGAAAATGTCACAGCCTTTCTTAGCTGTCCTATCTTTCATGACCTATGTGTAGCTTTACATCTTTGCCACACATTCCATTTCCCAGTGGTATTCACTACGATTTTTTTTTTAAACAGATGATTCTTTGCAGTAGGAAACAAAAGGTTAGAATCTAATGAGCATACAGAATACTCTTGTCTGAATCAACGTTTATGGAAAGTCCTGATTTTACCCATGCCTGGAATGAGGTCACAACATTCTGTGTGGCGATCTGTCAGCATGTTCTTGCTAACATGATGCACGTCAGTCAGAGACCAAGCTGATTTCGTAGAAATGTAGACAGATGGAGCGAGAGGAAAAAATATCATTTTCACTCGTCAAACCTTGCTCGGGTCAACCCTATATTTTTTTAAAAAATGGTAAAAACTCAACCAAAAGAAATAAAAAAGACTTCTGGTGTATTCTGTGAATGAGGTAACATGATTTTCTGCTGGTGGCAATAAGCAAACAAAAAGCAAGGAGGAAAACAAATTACCTGGAATTGTTGACATCGGTGTTGTTGGCTCTGCATAAAAGAAAAAGTATAATGTAAGACAACAGACTGTAGACAGTGATATCAGGTGATATCAACAAATGGTTAATTGTCAGTGATTTACACCTGACTTTTAGCACACCTCATCTCTGCTGATAACAAACGTCGTTTCAATGTCCGCGCGTGTGCTGCGAATCATTCTGTTGATACAATGGATATGCACTGAAATTAAATGAAAATTTCTCAAAATCTTATGGATACACCTGAAACTGTCAAAGGTTACTGTGATGTAACGAATGTGCATGGAAGTGTCAAACACTTCTGTGATGTAAGGGATGAGCATGGAAGTGTGAAAGGACTCCTGTGATGTGAGAGATGTAGCTGGTAGAGTCAAGTGACTTCTGTGATGTAAGAGATGTAGCTGGTAGAGTCAAGTGACTTCTGTGATGTGAGGGATGTATCTTAAAGCGTCAGTTGACTCCTGTGATGTAAGAGATGTAACTGGTAGAGTCAAATAACTCCTGTGATGTAAAGAATGTGCATGAAAATGTCAGACATCTGTGATGCAAGGGATGAACATGGAAGTGTCAAAGGACTCTTGTAATGTATGGAATGTGCCTGATAGTGTCAAATGACTCCTGTTATGTAATGGACGAGCAAGAAAGTGTCAAATGACTCCTGTGATGTAATGGACGAGCAAGAATGTGTCAAATGACTCCTGTGATGTAATGGACGAGCAAGAAAGTGTCAAATGACTCCTGTCATGTAAGGGAAAGGGTCGGATGAGAAAAGCACGTATTTGCTTATCTGTTACCCTTGTAAATAAACATTATCATCATCATAATCATCATCATCATCATCATCATCATCATCATTATAGTCGTCTATATTTCTACCATTCATACTTTTTGATTCTGAAAAGTTGAAACATTTTTTTTTCGGTTAGTAAATATTAGTATGATAACAGCATGTTAAGCTTGAAGCGAGTTATACCCCAAAGAAGTTCATCGTGCGTTTATGTTTGAAAATGTCACAGCCTTTCTTAGCTGTCCTATCTTTCATGACCTGTGTGTAGCTTTACACCTTTGCCACACATTCCATTTCCCAACCACCCAGCAACACCCATAGTTGGTCTGTCGCAGCAGCAGTACAGGCGGTCCAGAGAAAGCTTTCCCTGTAAAGGCGTCTTTAGACAACCCACCAGAGCTGACACTGCACTGCAGCCGAGTTACTTCGGTAGTATTCAGTAGTGCATGCACTGTTCCAGCCTACACACAATACCAGCTACCACCTCCCTTACTAACGACAACTGCTTATTACAGAGACAGCGTGACTGCATTGCTCTTTGAAGTCGTCACCACATTCAACCAACAGCAGTCTCCATAAGTTTGCCAAAACAAGGGGTCATGTAACACATAATAACCATGGGCATTACGTTGTAAATCAAAACTGAGGTCCAATGAGACAATAGCTTGAAGGGCCACGGAAATTAAGAGATTCAGTTAACTAGGGAGAGATATGACTAGGTACAGGGAGACATTACCAGGGAAGTGGCGAGACATCAACAAAAAAGATTGGGATATCACCAGGGTTGTGAGACATATCACCTGGGTAAAATAAACAGCACCAGGGTAGTATGAGACACTGTGGGGGTAGGGAAAGACATCACCAGGGTAGTGGGAGATATCACTGTGGAAAGGTAAGACATCACCATTGTAGGGGAAGACATCACCAGGGTAGGAGAAGACATCACCAGGGTAGGGGAAGACATCACCAGGGTAGGAGAAGACATCACC
>CM065743.1:47571487-47573987 GCA_033310375.1 Conus canariensis | reverse complement strand
CCTAATACTAAATTTACATAATATATACGAAAGGACCATCCATATCCATCCTCTACCTCTAACTGTACTCTCATATTATCTCCTACTATCAAAACCATTTGTAGCTTTCTGGCTTTATCATGAGGGTTTTGTTTGACTGTGTGTTCTCATTGATGTAGTTTTTTTGTTGTTTTTGTTTTTGTTTGTTCGTTTGTTTGTTTTTTTCGTCTAATATCACCTAGAGTGGATAGACGTTAAATTTGAAACTAACTAACAAATACACACATCTCAATACGAACACACCCATACCCTCACATACACTCAGACTTACACACTCACACACACAGACATACACACGCTCACACACACACGCGCACACACACACGCCCCCCCCCCCCCCCCCCCCCCCACACACACACACTCATACTCGAGCACTCGTACACACATGCATTCACTCTCACAAACACACGCTTACACGCACACATACACGCGCGCATGCACATACACACCCACGCTCACACACACACACACACACACACACACGCGCGCGCGCGCGCGCGCGCGCGCGCGCAGAGAAAAAAAATTAATAAAAAAAAGAATTCTGCCCATTATATACAATCTTGTACCCCTTTGCACACCCCCCCCCCCCCCCCCCCTCCCCCCAGCCAGGTGCGACGGGATCAAGAGAGATCGAAGCAGCAGAACAGATGACATGAACAGGTTGGTGCTGGTCTCGGTACCACTTGTGTCGCGAATGAACTGGCCGTGCCTGACACCGAATTGGATGAACACAGTACACAGCACCGGAGGAACACATCAAGCCGACTCGAGATGATGATGACACGTCGCATATTCAGGATACGCTTCGGTGTTTGCATTCCGATCTGTAGGAGTGTGACAGCAGGGGCCCAGAAATCCACCCCTCGGACATCGACACAAGTCTGGAGCAAGCTATAGACAAAATTGTCGCTGGTTTTTGACACGGGAATGGTTAAGGGTTATGTCGTTACTCTTACAGAGCGACAGGTGCAGAGACGATTCCGAGATCCGCACAGAAATCAAGCATTTCGGAAGGTCGTGTTCCATCAAACGGATGACGTGGGTGTGCTGCTGTTTGAATCAGACGACGTCGTTCTAGAATATTCCTGCGATCCGTGTTCGGAAGACGACTGCTTATTCTGGTTTGACAAGCAGGAAGAAAGACACATGTCATCGGAGGAATGTGTCAAATTGGCCTGCCTTCAGAAAGGAAGACGCATCGGCAACACGAAGCATGCAGAGACCCAAGCATGTGCTCTATGGCGGCTGCACGCTGTCCACGGACTGATCCAGTTTTACCTGGGGTGACCGTCGTCTACAGAACTGACAGTGAATACCAATGACATTTTCTCGTTCTCGATTTCGTCATGTAAAGTGGAAGAAAAGGACATTGCTGTGGTTTCCATGTTAATGAAATCGAAATTGAGTCGTGTTTTGTTGTTGTACAGTCGATTTGCTTAATGGGCTTTACAGCCTAACATCATTCAACTTCCTTCGTTCGTCCAAACATCAAAGCAATATGCCTATAGACGAAATAATTTCTACACACACACACACACACACACACACACACACACGCACACACAGTAAGAGTCCATATATACTGGTATTCAGAAACACCAATTCTGTGTGACTACATGTATATCCAATACATGGTAATCAAGGATCATTAAAGTATGGAACTGGCTGACATATTACTCATAAGAGTCGAACAGCTTATGGGTGTATATGGATAGGGCAAGGGGAGAAGAGGGAGGAAGAGAGTGGGTGGGGGGAATGAAAAAGCCTTGCTCTACGTGCAAATAAGACGCCGAACCATACTGATATGGTATATGCCTAGAATAAGATAATAACATTTCAAAAATTCGCAAATTGGAAAAAAAAAAAAAAACTAATAGGGGGAAGGGATGCAGTGAGGAGGGGGTGGGGCGGTGGAAGAGTTAAAAATATCTTCCAAGTGGATGAGATTTAATAAGATAAACAGCCAACATTGCCAGACTCCAACCGTTCTCATAACTGGGATTGAAAACACTAGACATAGTCAGCGGAAGCTTGAAGGACTTCATCTTATCATGAAGAGGCTGAAAGTGATTTTTTGTACTAGTACAGTCAAATAAAAAATGAGGGATATCGAGAGTCTGACCACATGCACAAGCAGGTACCGGTTTTAAATACCTAACCCGCAGCGTATGTACAAGGTTACGATTTGGGATTGGCCCTGGAGGATTACATTTGCTTGTTGGTTTAGTCATATCCCATCTGTGCTTCCGAGCTGAATCTTCAAGGTATTGTTTCTGTCTTATGTTCCAGATTGAACTTGTCAGAATGTGGATAGCTTCAGATGAAGAAAGAAGGATATCACAATTCAAAACATCAGATTTACTTCTTGCAGCTTCCTTTGCATAAAAGTCAGCTAAGTCATTGCCACGTAAACTGGAGTGCCCTGGAACCCATAACAAAGTTACATCGATACCCCGGGTTA
>CM065743.1:47561487-47568987 GCA_033310375.1 Conus canariensis | reverse complement strand
GTCATAGGATGACAGCTACTGTATCTGAAATATGGACACACTACCACAGGGTTACTATCTAATTATCTGGGTCATATTGTAGGTTGTAGTTGTAGCCACTTTTGTGTAATGCTTCTTGATATTCAGCTGCAGCGTTATTGAATGCTGTTTCATTACATGACAGGTTAGATAATCTCTTATTTATGCCTCTGGGTATTGTTTTTAGTATGGAAGGTGGATGGTTACTTTTGATATTTACATAGACAGGTATGGCGTTTGTTTTTTTGTATGGTTTATATATGTGCTGGTTGAGGTCTAACGTTATATCTAGGTAGTTCACTATCTTTTTATTTGCTTCAATAGTGATTTTTAGATTTTGGTTGTGGAAGATTTTACACAGTTCTTTTTTCTTATTTTCAATGTTCCTAGGGTTGTCGTTCAGCGCAGCGAGGCCGTCATCTCTGTAGAGTCCAACTTGTTTTCCAAGGTTTTTTTTTTTATGTTAGATAGTATGAACAGTCCAACAAGTTCGCAAGTTTCGGCACCATCATACGATCCCACTGTAACATCAAAAGTTGAATTCTTGCTTGCGCTCTTGGTCCAGATTTCATTTTTGCTGTGTAGTAGAGTTTTCTTTGTATGCAAAATGATTTCCATTTCTGACCCTGGTATTTCAGTATATTTGTTGGCAAATTTTATAGCTTTGGTGAGTAGATCTTCATCTATAGATGGATAGAAGTCTACTATGTCAAATGTTATAAAAACTGTATTTTCTTGCTTGTTGAGTTTCTTGAACCATTGTATGACTTCGTATGTGTTTTTCCAGAGGTTGAGTTCAGTGTTCTCTCTTATGGTTTTTTATGGCTTTTTCTAAGATTTTTTTGCTGATTTTTCCTAATTCAGATTTGGATGGATTTATCAATCTGCATGTTGGGTTATTCAGAAAGTTGGGTTTGTGGTCTTTAAGTGTTATAAAAGCTTCTCTTGCTGCTGTTGTCTCCACTCTATCGCTTAAGTCCATTTGGTGCACAAGCTCCTTTTCCTTTTTTCTAATGTACTCGTATGTAGTTTTATCAGCTTTTTTGTAATTTTTTTGGATGTTTTTATCGAGAAGCTGTGAGTACTCTTTAGTTTCCATTTTGTAGAAGTTGCTGGTTTTGTCTGCTTTCACAAATATTTTTTTGTCATTTTGGATTTGTTTGATTTCGTTTTTTAACGATGTTTGGAATTCGTTATTTAATTCTTTGAATTCTATATTAGCTATCATCCTTTTCATTTTATCCTCAAATGTCTTCATTTCTTCAATGGCTGGTGGAGCTCGCCATGTTTTGTAAAGCAGTGAAACAATTTTTTTTTTGCGGTGCTTTGGGTGTTTATTGACATTATTTTGATAAAATGTATAATTTATTAATGATTTTTTTTTTTTAATTGTGATCGAGCGTTTAAACAACACTTTATTGAAGAATTAGGCTTATATCTTTTAAACATTTTCAAAAGAAGCTTTTTGTAATAGAGAGTAACCTTCTTGTAAACTCAAAAGAATGGGAATATCCTTGGATTTAAAAGATTTTTTTGCACCTGCCCGAGCAGTCCGATCAGCCCACTCGTTTCCAGATATTGAGCAATGAGATGGGATCCAACAAAAATCAACTGTGATACCCCTTGATATAAGAACATGAATAAGTACTTTAATTTCTATGATGATTTCAGCCCGGTTTTTCGGATTTGTTGATTCTAAAGCTTGGAGAACGGATTTAGAGTCTACACAAAAGAGTGCACCATAGGAATTGAATGGTGTATCAATGACATACTGAATAGCCATTAAAATTGCTATTAATTCAGCTGTGAAAATGGAGAAGTCCTTACCAAGATAAAAAGATTTCTCAAATTTTTAAAGTGGGGATGACAAAACCACAGCCTGCCTGATTGTCTAATAAAGAACCATCAGTGAAGATTTTTAGATGATTGGGATAAAAATCATTCATATGGGATCTAGCTTCATATGCAAGAACATTGATGTTATCAAATTTGTACAATTGTGTATAGTTATAATCAAACTTTGCCTTAAAAAGCTCCCAGTTTGGGATAGGACTTATTGGAAAACGCACAGCTAATTTCTTTTGATTAGTGTTTAATTTTGTCAATAGTTTAGAAGAAAATGTAAGAATAGTTTTATTAGATCGGATACGTTTTGCACGCTTAGGAAAATGAATATCGGACCTAATTTCAAGTTCCATTTGGTTTGAATTTTGAATGGTAGAGCATCTTAAAATGTATTTAGCACAGGCTAATTTTCGCTGATCATCAAGAGGCAAAACACCTGCTTCATGGTAAGATCCTATGATGGAACCATGAAAAGGAACGCCAAGGGCTATTCTATATGCTTTACAATCTATGCTCTGCAGTTTTTTCAATAGATATGTTTGGAGCACTAAAGAATACCTCTTGTGCATACGACAATTTAGATCTAACTAATGCAGAGGACAAATGAATTAATGTATTTGTGTCTTGACCCCAGCTTTGTCTGCTTATGACTTTTAGAAGGTTCAATGACTTTCTTGCTTGATTTACAGCATGTTCTAAATGCAGGTTCCAAGAGAGCTTAGACGTTATATAAACACCAAGAAAATTAATGTTTGAAGCATATTTAAGTGTGATGTTGTTAACTTTGAATTCTGGATCCTTGTGAACAGATCCACTTGCATCAAATAGCATCATGTGAGATTTTTGAGGTGTTAAGCTTAAACCATTTTCAGACGTAAACATGGCAATATTATCTAGATCATATTGATATGCTCTTTTTTTTTTTTTTTTTTTTAAATAAAATTTGTAGACCTTTTTGATGTTTTCTTTTTTTAAAGTAACATTCATCCACAAACAGATATCATCGGCATACTGAATAAAGTTACTTTTAAAAAAAAATAAATATTGGTAAATCGTAAGTTAAATATTAAATAGAATAGGAGCAATTACAGAGCCTTGAGGGATACCCATATCAAGGAATCTTTTAGAGGAATAAATGTGACCAATTCTTGTCTGGATACTTCTGTTGGCCAAGAATGTTTTAACATAGTCATAGACATGACCAGAAAGCCCAACCGTTTTAAATTGTAAAGTAATCGTTCATGCCAAACCTGATCGTATGCCTTATTTATATCAAAGAATGTGGCAAGAACATTTTGCCTCTTGGCAAATTGATGTTTGGTTTGAGTTGTTAATTTCACTAAATGATCAATGGTTGATCTGCCTTTTCTAAAGCCTCTTTGGTTTACAGGGATAATCCCACGATTTTCGGAATGATAAGACAATCGATTTAAAACAATTTGCTCCATTAATTTGCATACGTGAGATTTCAGAGAGATAGGTCTATAACTATTTACATCGTGTACTGGTTTGCCCTGCTTTAAAATAGGGACTGTGATTGAATCTCTCCATATGGATGGGATGTTACCTTCAATCCAGCATTTACTAATAATTCTGTGTAAAAATAACAAAAAGTTTTCTGGAAGATGTTTTATCAACTCATTGGAAATGGCATCCAGACCAACAGAAGTTTTCTTGGTCTCAGGTAATGAACAGATAGCAGACAGTAATTCTTGAAAACTAATTTCAGCATTCAAGTAGTGATCATTATTTTTCTCAGGATCATTGTATATGTCATTTTGTGATTGATTTTGCCTCAAAGTTCTGCATTTGTCTGATAGACTATTGTAAGCGCTATTCTTTACAAAGGTGTCAGCAAATGCCTCAGCTTTTTGATATTCTGAAGGAAATTGTTCATCACCTAGAATAACTGGATATTCTGGTAGATGAATCCCATTTTTCATTTCATGGATCTTTTTCCAAATTTTACTTTTATCTTTATGGTCACTTATTTCATTAAAACAAGACGTTGACCAATAGTTGCTTTTAGCACTTTCTATAACTCTGTTTCTTTGGTTTTTAGCAGATTTGACAGGAACACTGCCTTTCACTTTTTTAATTAGCATACCACTGGTGCAGTGGTGGTCTGGGACAAACAGCTGTACATAAAAAGAAGCACACAGACAACTGTCAGACACAAATTTATATACACCACTCACAGCATCAACCCTACCCCAACACCAGAAACTCATCTCAACCACAGTTAAACAAGCAATCAAACATAACTTACCGAAGACTTGTATTCAGTCTATTCAACCTGGTCACAATTAGGCCGGAAGATTATCGTGTTTTACATTAGTTTACAGCAGTATATTTATTTCGATATTTGTTTGTTTTTACATAGTAACGAACTCTTTTTGGGTTTGTGTTCTTTCCTTCTTTCTCTTCTTCCTTTCTTCCTTCCTTTCTTTCATTCTTTTTCTCTGTCTGTCCGGTTTTTTTTTTTTTTTATTTTTTTTTTTAAACAGACATTATCAGAGTGAGTGTGCCAGTACACCACACATTAGAACATTAACAAACCCAGACACATTGTATCAAATGCCAAAACACTAAAATCAGCAAAAAATTGTCCATTTTGAGAGAGAACATACAGACTATGCATGGTGTGTAAGAGACTGGTTGTAAGGAAAAAAAAAAAAAAAAAAAAAAGAAAAAAAAAAGCTAGTCGTGGAAATTGATTTTGTTTTTTTTTTCCGCTTTTTGTTTTTTTTGGCAGATGAAGAGGACAGTGTGAAGCACCAAAAAATGAAGAGGTGGATTTTGGCCTTAGGAAAAAAAAAAAAAAAAAAAAAAAGTCGCCGCCTTAGGTGCTCCATTGATCCGACAACTGATGCCTTAAAAAAAAAAAAAAAAAAAACTTACCGAAGACAGCCAAACTCATAATGACAGACACCAAACAACCCACCTTCTACCTGCTCCCTAAAATACACAAAACCAATACACCTGGCAGACCCATTGTATCTGCATGCAGCTGCCCTACAGAAAACATTTCACAGTACTTAGACTCTCTCCTCAAACCCATAGTACAAGGCCTCCCCACATACCTCAAAGACACTACACACACACTCAACATGATTCATTCATACAACACAGATCCCACTTTCCAACCCAGCCTCCTCTTTACACTTGATGTCGTCTCTCTCTACACTTCCATCCCTCATGCTGATGGACTGAAGGCCCTCGCATTCTTTCTTAACAAACGGTCCCCTAACTAACAACACCCTCCCACAGCTACACTGGTCAGACTTGCAGAATTAGTCCTCACCCTCAATACTTTTGAATTTAACAACCATACATTCTCACAATTCAGTGGTGTTGCTATGGGGATCAAAATGGGACCATCCTATGCCTGCCTCTTCATGGGACACCTAGAACACCGCCTACTAACCTCTTACACAGGCCCAACACCAGAGCTCTACAAAAGATACATAGATGATGGATTGGGAGCCACATCCATGCCAGAACATGACCTCCAGAATTTCCTCAACTTTGCTCAGACATTCCATCCATCCATCCAGCTGACCTACACCATTTCAGAGTCAGTTAACTTCCTGGACATCACTATCTCCCTCAAAGACGGACTGCTTCAAACCTCAGTCTTCTACAAACCTACTGATGAGCACTCATACCTGGACTACACATCTTCCCACCACCAGTGCACTAAAAACAGCATTCCATACTCTCAATTCCTTCGCCTATGCAGACTCTGCTCTAGCAAAGAAGATTTCACTATACAAGCAGCCAAAATGTCTGATTTTTTCACCAACCGTGGATACCCTAGTGCCGTCATCAATGATGCTCTCAGCCACACTGCAGCTAAACCCAGAACATCTACTCTGGAAACTAAACCTCCCAAAGAGACAGACAGACCCACTGCCTGCCTTCTCTTCCATCCTCACAATCTGCCCATCTGCAGGATCCTGAAGTCTAACTGGCACATAGTAGAAAATCATAAACCTGCCTTTGAGACCAAACCAATGATCACTTTCAAACGTGACAAAAACCTCAACGACCTACTGGTGTGCTCTAAGCTGAACAAAATCTCCACACCTAAGCCACCAGGTACTTTCCACTGCTCAAAACCCAACTGCAAAATCTGCTCTTTCACCAAACCAGACACCATCCTACATGGCCCCACAGGCTCTTTCACTATTAAACGCACTTTCTCCTGCCAGAGCCACAACATTGTGTATGCCATCCACTGTCAGCTGTGCGGTAAGATCTATGTAGGTGAGACATTTCGCACACTTCAGACGCGCATCTCTGAACACCTGGCCGACATCCGCCACCATCGGCCCAAACCAGTCGCTCTACACTTCAACCATGCCCAACACAACATCAACCATGTCAAAGTCTTGGCACTTTGGCAATCAAAGAGTGACAACTTGGAACGCCTTATGCAGGAATCTCATCTCATTGCCAAACTGGGCACCGTCCATCCTCATGGCATCAACGTCCAAAAGTAGTATGTACCATTCTACCTCTGCAGCTCCAGCCTGAAATATCCTCCACCTACACACACCCATACTACCCTACCTCCCACTGTTTACCTCAGACATAGGTTGCAGCTATCATCCTCTTCCCTTTTCTTACACTCCTGAGTCTCTCCATTTGCTACTTCAATCGACTTACTCCCCCCTCCCCCCCCCCCCTCCCCCTGCCCAGTAATGATGTGTGTAGGGGTGTTGGTGGGTATGGCGGTTGCTGGGTATGGAGGCGGGGTAACCAGTGAATCAGGCTGACATTACAAATGGAACACACACACACACACACACACACACACACACACACACACACACACACATAATAAATAGAATGCTAGCTCCTTTATCGTTGGTCGTTTCCTTTCCTTTCCTGGCGCCTTTGTTTCCGCTAGTGTTACTGCACTTACCATTGCTACTATCATTATTATCATCATTCTAGTACTGTCTGCTGTTGTTCATTGAGCATTTCAGCTCCTTTCCACCTAATACCATCCTACCTATATTACTTAAACCATTATTACTGTATCACTATCATCATATCAATACCTTCATTGCTATCTTCATCAACATCATTACAACAACACTGATGTCATTGTTATTACTGTCATTATCATTTTTACCATTATACTTATAAGCATTATGTCCTATTATCACTAATCCCATTGCCAGCGTTAATTGTAGAATTAAAATAATGATAATACTTAGATACAATAACTTACTTTTTAGAAAGAGGGGGTGGGGGTGGGGGAGAGAGAGAGAGAGAGAGAGAAGAGAGAGAGAGAGATTGTGTAGGTGTGAATATGTTGCCCCTCCCCCTCCCCCAGTTAGTATGTAAACCCATCCCCTTCTTCCCTCCACCTCATAGCATCAACACCTTAAAGTAACATGTACCAACCCACCACTTCAGTCTCAGCCCACAATATCCTCCCAGAACACACACATACTACCATATCTCCCACTATTTACCTCACACATAACTTATAGCTATCTTCCTTTCCCTTCTCACCACACTCTCTCTATTTCTCACATCAGTCTATTATTTATTCAGATACTTGTCCACTCCATTTCCTTCATTTGGTTCTCTTTTATTTTCATTTACTATTTCTTCAACATG
>CM065743.1:47546487-47556487 GCA_033310375.1 Conus canariensis | reverse complement strand
CTCTTTCTTGCTGAATTTCCTTCATCAGTTCAGGACTCATTAAATCTGATGCACAATTTTCGCACATAAACTTTCGTTTTGTTTTCAAAAACACGCATAGCATGTAGATTGGGAGTCCAGTGTGTGACCAGGGAATTAGATCTAAACATTCCATACATTTCAAGGTATGGCCGTTGGTGGAGTTTTGCCTGCACTGCTCCCCTTCAGAACTCACAGTCGGTGTAACAATCGATGCACATAGCTCTGGTCCTGTAGAAGGTTCCGAT
Organism: Conus canariensis; assembly: GCA_033310375.1. NCBI lineage: Eukaryota > Metazoa > Mollusca > Gastropoda > Neogastropoda > Conidae > Conus > Conus canariensis. The sequence goes on along the minus strand of CM065743.1, from coordinate 47,556,221 downwards.
GGTTCTCTGGTTGACTTTATGGAGGCATTTCCTTTCTTATCATGCTTCCTTTTGTATCTTGTCCTGCCCATGATAGGTCTTCTGCTACGACTGATCTAGTCCATGGAGAGATCAGCCGCCATGTTGAACCATGTGTGTGTGTGTGTGTGTGTGTGTGTGTTGTTGTTGTTGTTGTTGTTGTTGTTGTTGTTGTTCCTTCTCGTCTTAACACTTAAGGAAATAGGATCACAAACTGATGGGTAGAAACTAATAAACATATTAATGAGCAACGGCTGAATACAGCTCATGTACTCCAAAAGATTATAATCTTGTTCAGAAACCATACAGATCTTAAGATGGCTGACCAACATGCAGGGCCGCTGCCTATGACATGCCCCATGCTCAACCAATCAGCAACTGCCAACTGTCGCGACCATCCGGGTCTCTCTATTCAGTCTCTTTTGGATCTAGCGTCATGGCAACCGCACCATAGTCTATGTACATGAACAGGAACGATGGGAATTAAAATAACATAATAATAATGTTTCAAAACGGATATTGAAAACATTACATCCCTCCTCACCTCAGATCAAAACTGTTAATTTAGGGTTAGGTGAATGTTAGAGGACATACATGTATTAATCCAACGTATTGTGTTAACTAAAATATGACAAGGTGTCAAAACTGGTGACCAGAAAACATGCATACCATGCTGAAGATAACAGGAACCAGGAACCATGAAACACAGCAACCAACAACCAAAACTCATGCAAAACTATTGTTTTTTGGGGTTTTTTTCAGGCCAATGTCACGTGGCTGTGTTCTCATTTTAACACATAGTCTTTCAGATAACTTGGCTTGTTTCGGACTCTCATGGGGAATCTTCGGGGAGTTTGATTGGATGCAAGAGAGTCAGGTAGAAGTTGATGAGGGGGCTGTTGTACCTCAGATGACAGTAGAGAATGTTCATCATCAAGAGGTACTGGGCACAAATCATCATCATTCATTCCACCATCCTCTGGAGAATTTTCAGGTAAGTTGAGAGGCTGTAGAGAAGAGCCAGCTGCTGTGATCTTGAAGTGGGATGAATTGCATGTGATGCGGGTACCTCCTGGTTGCTTGGCTGTAAGCATGGGTCCTTTCTTTGCTGTCACTTGCATGGGGTTGGGATTGTAGTAAGGAGTCAGTTTGTTCTTTTTCGGTTGTCTCACAAGAACTGTATCTCCAACCTGAATATCCATCGTAGCGATGCTGCGCTTGGCCTCAGCATAGTTCTTCATCTTCTTTTTCATGAGAAGGTCATGTTGGTGTATATACGCATCCAGATTAGCATGAGAGGAGTGAGGAGTGGGGATGATGGGGACTTCAGGGAGTTTGACTTTTATTTTTCTGCCAAACAGAGCTTCAGCTGGAGTCATTCCTGTACTGCTGTGTGGGGTAGCTCTGTAATTGCGCAGAAATTTGTACAGTTCCTGCTTCCAATTATTGTTTTCTACGTGAGCAGACTGGATGACTTTCTTGAGCATTGGCATACAATGCTCAACACCACCATTTGCTTGGGGCCACAGAGGGGTCACTTTCCGATGTTTGAAACCAAGCTGAGCAGCGAACTGTCCAAACTCATGGCTGTTGAAGGGTGGGCCATTGTCTGATTTAAGGATGTCCGGCACACCATGGCGGGCAAATATTGCATCAAGTGTAGGCACAGTGGACTTAAAACTGGTGGATTTGATGATTTCAACTTCTGGAAACCTCGAATAAGCATCTGTGACTACGAGAAGATACTCTCCAGAAGGAAGAGGACCAATGAAGTCAACGCTGACCTCGGACCATGGAAGGGCAGGCAAATCAGTCATTCTCAATGGTTCCATCACATGTTCAGGGGTTGTAGCAAGACATGCAAGACAGGACTTGACTGTGTTGTCAACTAAACGATCAATGTAGGGGAACCACACCTTTTCTCTCAGCAAACGTTTAGTCTTTATAATTCCCTGGTGACCTTCATGTGCAATGTCAATTGTACACTGTTGAAGTGACCTTGGGATTACAATGTTGTTGCAACGAAGAATGATGTCAGAATCCTCACACAAAGAGAGTTCATCTTTGATGGTCTTGAAGATTTGAAACGATGAAACGTCGGTGGACGGATCACTGGGAACTTGCCATTGGCCATGCTTCAAAGCTTTCTTGACTGCTTGAAGTGTGGGGTCTTCTCTTGTTGCACTGATGATTTCTTGAATTGTCATGGCTTTGGGTATGGTGTGATTAACAAGAAAATTCACATAATCATCAGCAACAGTCTTTTCATGTTTTGTCTTGTTTTCTGCTTTTTCCACAGGGTGTCGACTCAGAAAGTCGGCTGGATTGCCGTCTCCAGGCTGATAATGTAGTGTGAAGTCAAAGGCTTGCAGACGAAGATTCCATCTTTCGATGCGTGCGGACGTACGTGATGTTGTACTGTTGAAAATACCTTCAAGAGGCTTGTAGTCTGAAGTTACTGTAAAGTGATGCCCAAACAGATACAAGTAGAAGTGTTCACATGCCCAGACGACTGCGAGAGCTTCACGTTCGGTTTGTGAGTAGCGGGCCTCAATATCTGTTAAAGCACGGCTGGCATAGGCTACTGTGTGCTGAGTGCCTTTGTCATCTCGTTGAGTGAGAACTGCGCCAAGACCAAAAGGGCTTGCATCCACAACAACTTCAGTTGCTGCGTCAGGGTTGTAGTAGCTCATGACTTGGGAGCTCATCAGTTTTGACTTCAATTCATTGAATGCATCTTCTTGAGCAGTAGACCAAATCCATTCAGCATTCTTGCGTGTCAGGTCTCGCAAGGGTTTAGTGATCTGAGCGTAGTTGGGAATGAAACTAGATATGTAACTGGTAAGGCCAAGGAAACTTCTGACTTCCTTCACGTTGCCAGGGGCAGTAGCTTTGCAAACAGCTTCAACCTTTTTTGGATCAGGCGAAATTCCATTCTGTCCAAAAATGAAGCCGTAGAATTCAATAGTGTTCTTATTGAATTCGCATTTGATCCTGTTGAGGGTCAGGTTCTTTTCCTTCAAGCGGGCAAAAACTTTCTTCAGCGTCCCATCATGTTCTTCCTGGGTTTTGCCGTAAACCAAGATATCATCACTTGTGTTCAGAACTCCAGGAATGTCAGAAATGACTTCGGCGATGTGATTTTGGAATATTTCAGCAGCGCTGGTCACTCCAAAGTTCAGACGCTTGTAACGTCGCAAACCGACATGCGTTGAGAATGTTGTGATGTTTCTTGACTGTTCATCAAGTTCAAGTTGGTGATATTCAGAGTTTAGATCCAACTTGCTAAACACGGTTGACTCATTCAGTCGCATCAATATGTCATCAACCGTAGGCATGATGTGACGTGTTCTTTTGATGGCTTTGTTTGGCATGCGCATGTCTACACAAATACGAATTTCATCGGGCTTCTTGGGTTTGGGAACTACAATGATAGGGGAAACCCAAGGGGTAGGTCTGTCAACCTTTTCAATTATGTCTAGATCCTCTAGTCGTTGAAGTTCTTCTTCAACCTTCTTGCGCATGTGGTATGGGATGCGGCGATGTGGTTGGGCAACAGGTGTCACTGAGTTGTCTTCATACAATGTTACTTTCACATCTTTCATTTTGCCTATGCCTTGAAAAAGGGTAGGATTTTCATCACAAAGAGTGTCTGCAACAGTGCGTGCGCTGGCAGCGAGAGCAAAACTCACAATACGTAGTTTTTCTGCTGTGCCTGCACCAAGGAGATTTCCTCCCCTTGCATCTGATTTGGGTTGTACAACATGAAAAGTTGCAGTAGTGAAAGTGTCTTTGTATGTTACATTTGTTGTGAATTGTCCTAGCACATGTAGAGGTTCTTTGCTACCATACGCATAGATAATTGATGATGAGGGAGACAGTTAAATGTTCATGTTCATACTCTTGAATGATTGTTCATCAAGTACATTTACTGAAGCTCCGGTATCAACAAAAAAAGGAACAGTCTTACCTGAGAGTGCGAGGCTGATGCAAGGCGTTTTGTTACTGCTACCCACTCCAAATATGTACTCGTCATCAGGAGAAGACTGGTCATCACAACACTGAACGTTCATCACATTCGCTGGACGACGACGTGGATAAGATCGGGCCTTGCCTGATCTGCACACTTTTGCATAATGTCCCACCTTTGAACAAGATTTACAAGTCTTTTCTTCAGCTTGGCACTTTTCACGAGGATGCTGCTGTCCACCACACCAACTGCACATTTTGCTGTTCTGTGAAGAGTTGACAGTCATATAATTATTCTTCAGTGAAGTAGAACCTTGGCTGGAATGTTGCTGGGGTCCACGTTGTTGTAGATGTTGATGTGATTTAGATCTATCAGTCTTCATTCTCGACGATGAAGTACGACGATTTTGAGAAGTCACCATGTGGGCTGTAGCACTACATTCACCTTCCATTTCTTGAGCTTGTTTGTCAGACAGTTCAAGTAAACGAGCAGTATCCAAAAGCTGTGTCAAAGTGAGTTTTTCATCACGAAGTGCACGTTTACGTAATCTTGACGACGTACAACCTTGGATAATTTGTGCTTTGATCTCCCTGTCTTCATTTGCAAAGTCACATCTTGCAGCGAGCAATCTCAGTCTAGTATAGAAAGCGTCAATCGTTTCACCTTCATTTTGACGGCACTGACGAAACTTGAGTGTTTCAAAATCAATGTTCTTTTTCGGCGTGAAGTGAGCATTGAAGGAATCCACAAGGGCCTTGTACTCGTCGTTGACATCATCACCTTCCCCTCTTTGTTGAGCAGTAAACGATTCGTAGATTGTGAAAACTTCGTCGCCGGCATAATGCAGAAGAGCTTTTTTTTCTTGCTTTCTCTGTCACTGATAGTGCAGTGAGAAGAGTTTCGAACCGTGTAAGCCATCTCTTCCAGCGGGTTCCCAGAGTTGCTTCATCAGAGTGAACTGGAAAATGTTGGAAGTTGGGCAGAGCGTTGGCCATCTCTAATTAGTTGAACAAAATTTGAAGAAAACTTGTAGGTTCGGCCTCGTCGCCAGTTGTGATGTTGTGTGTATCGAATGTAAACCATTCACGATCAATCAGCACCACTGAATACAGCTCGTGTACTCCAAAAGATTATAATCTTGCTCAGAAATCATACAGATCTTAAGATGGCTGACCAACATGCAGGGCCGCTGCCTATGACATGCCCCATGCTCAACCAATCAGCAACTGCCAACTGTTGCGACCATCCGGGTCTCTCTATTCAGTCTCTTTTGGATCTAGCGTCATGGCAACCACACCATAGTCTATGTACATGAACAGGAATGATGGGAATTAAAATAACATAATAACAATGTTTCAAAACGGATATTGAAAACATTACAGGCTCTGCGGAGAACTCTTTGTCCATGTGTGCGTGTGTGTTTGTATGCATGTATGTGTGTGTGTGTGTGTGTGTGTGTGTGTGTGTGTGTGTGTGTGTGTGTAAGAGAGAGAGAGAGAGAGAGAGAGAGAGAGAGCATGCTCTGTCTGAGTGTGGTGTGTGTGTGTGTGTGTGTGTGTGTGTGTGTGTGTGTGTGTGTGTGTGTGTGTGTGAGACGAGAGAGAGAGAGAGAGAGAGAGAGAGAGAGAGAGCAAAAGAGAGAATGAGTGAGCGTGTGTACTTGTGTGCGCGCGTGTGTATATGTGTGTGTGTGTGTGTGTGTGTGTGTGTGTGTGTGTGTGTGTGTGTGTGTGTGTTCGCATGTGTGTGAAAATCTCGTATAGTCACTTTCTCTGAAAATCTTGTAAAGTCACTTGCGCATTCCATGTTCCAGTCTGGGCGCATTATAAATGGTTAATTACAAAGTGTTCCGAACAGCAGTGAAATAACCTTCATGCGAGAAAGCGGCCGTTACGTGATGTCATGAAATGAAAGAAAATATGGGGTGACAGTGGAACACAAAACAAACAAACAAAATTTCATGTTGTTTATAGCTCAGCCGACCGCGATGGATCATATCCAAGCTTTCAAATCGTCAAACTGAATTCTCAGATGTTAGGGGAAAAAATCCACAACTTATTAAGAACGGATTATCTGAAAGACACAAACATTGCTTTAAACTAATTAAAGTCTTTCTTCCGTAAAATTTCAGGATTTATCTCTTTCAGGAATTTTTTTTAAGAAATCACCTCTAGTGAGACAGGTATTCATGGACTGTGCTGGAAAATGTTGATATATGACACAATGTAAGTGCCATGAGTAAGGTTATTCCAGACCCTCCTACTTCAAACATGTAGATTCCATACACCGTCATGGGTTTTGACTGTCTGCGGGCATTCCGCACCACCGCTGTGCACTGTCTGTAAGCAGAAACTGAGGAATCATCCCTTTCCAACGGTCACAGGAACAGCGCATATTGGTTCCTTCTAGTATGCTAATCACGCTCACAAATTACATGTCATTGTGAATAGCAATCCTCTTTCACATCCCCCACCCCCCTCTCTCCAACCCATGTGTTGAGTGTGCTTGCTTACAAGCAATCCCGCCCGCTCCAAGTGAAGGTCAGTTTATGCATGGTCACTTCACCCTTGACCACGATCTCCCCGTCCATTCAGCAGCTGCTGAGTTGAGTTTGAAAAACAAACAAACAAAAAAAGTGGGTAGATTCGAACCCGAGTCCGTGGCTTAATAAAACTGGTATTTATTTATTCGTGTACTAATAATTTGCGCATTCAAATCATTTCAGGTTTCCTTTTCTCTGTAAATCATGCGTTGCGTTCACAATATTTTATCTCTGCAACGTTGAAAGTGTGTCTGCGTCCTCGCTTGTTTATTCATGTGTTTGGTCACATGACCATAGGTTGTTAATTCTTACTTTGTAGGCAGAAGTCCTGTCTGCTCTGAGGACAATTCCACTTCAATTTTTCGACTTCTATGTTTTAGTGCTTTCCTTTTTAGAGTGTAGGACTACGTGCGTTCGTTCGTGTGTTTAAAAAAAAAAGGCTAGTGCTCGTTGTTTGTGTTCGTATACTTTATTCATAATTGAGTACTAGATTATCATGAATTCTAGGTTTGGTTCAATTACCGGTTTTCTTCCTCATTTCCATATGTGCTTTATGTTTATGTTCGATGCATCTAAAACCCTGTGTTGTCATGATTCATATGCGCTGCAGCCTAATCCTTATTTTTGAGGCCCCTTCCTGCTCGTCGGCCAGTCTGTACCAGATCTCAGACACCAGGGCGTCCCGCCCTCCGCTCTGTCTACAGTTACTTGACCTGGGGGAGGTGGTCTGACTGCATATGTGAGCGAGTGCTTCATTAGATTATTCATCGATATGTCATCGTTCATTAAACTCTTGGATCTCTCTGCCCGTCACTCAGTCTGTTTCGTTTCCTGTTGAAAAGCGTAAGAACTGAAATGCTTCAAAATGGAGTGACTGAGGGCGGAAAATGAAGCAACATTTAGAAAGAGACGGGGTTTGTTACCGCCAAGGACACAGAGAGACAGAGTACAGGACAAAACACAATGCATTTCGACCTCTTGGGTCTTCTTCAGACAAAACCAATTAACACTAAGCACAGTGAAAACGAAGAACGAGAAACCATGTAAACGGATGCTTTTGGGATCTCGACCTCAGGTTGCCACCGGATTAGCCTCCCCTGCCTTACCATCCGCATCCTGGACACCCACGTCCCCCCCCCCCCTCCCCCTTACCCCTTCCTCCTCCGCCTCCCCCCCCTCCCCCCGCCCCCTCTCCTCCCCCTTCCCCTTTCCTGCTCTTTCTTTTTCTTGTTCTTCACGTCCTTCTCGTTTTGATTGCTCTTTTGCTTAACCTTGGTTTTCTGATGTTCTCTGTCCTCCTCTTTTGCTTCTCCTTCTTCGTCTTCTTCTTTTTCATCTTGTTCTTCGTCTTGTTGTTGTTGTTGTTGTTGTTGTTCTTCTTCTTCTTATTATTATTATTATCATGATAAATAATTACTTATTTGCTTGCATTGATGTCTATTCATGCATTACAATATGATGCAATGGAATGGGTGTAGTATACGATATATGTATTTTCATGTATATTTGCAATGATTATAAGATTGTTTTGATACCTTATTCTGTTATCCAACGCTAGCAAGATAGAACGACATATGCATTTTATCAGAATCTGAAAGGTCTTTGTAGATATTCATGAACCGACACGTGAGGATTCCCCCACTACCCTACAATCTCACCCCTCCCCTTCCTCCTCCCCTCTCCGCACAGGTTCAAACGTTTCGTCTCAACTGTATGGACGAAAACGCTCGTGTGTCAGCAGCTTGAGAGAGAGAGAAGACCCAATGTTGATTGGTTGGAGGATACTAACTGTCCACATCGAATAGATCACGGTAGCCTATAGGCCTATCTCGAACGGTCGGGTTTAACCACAGACGTAGAGGTTTAACTCGAAGTCCGTTTGAGATGTACGTTTACTATGACAGACGCTGCGTTTGGGATCGGGTTCGACCGGTACTTCCGAAGCGTACGGGCGGGGAGGCTGGTGTGTCAGCCGCTTATGACAGACGCTACGTTTGGGATCGGGTTCGACCGGTACTTCCGAAGCGTACGGGCGGGGAGGCTCGTGTCAGCCGATAGACGCTCATTCTCAATAAGAATGGCACATGAGCTGTTTTACAGGTTCCGCTGTCCTCCATTTATTTTAAAAGAGTAATTGCTTGCAGCCATACATTGTGAGACTGCATAGCCAAGGGCCTACAACAGACAGGTATTAGTCTTCTGTGGGACCGTTATTCCTGTGCATGAGGGAACTAAATGTCACTCAAAACAACATGTACGTGACTGTTCCCGCTGAGTTTCCACAGCTTCAGCAGCTGAAGAAAAATACAAAATCGTACTGATGATATGCTTTTATGCGTTGTTATGATGAGTAATCATCCTTTTTAATGTTCCACTACCTCATTTATGCATAAGCTGCATTGTCTCCGGTAAATCGACCTGTAACCACCTGTTCCCGAGGATAAGAAAAAAAGTAGGCCTGTTGTTCATGAAGCCCTACCGTGTTACAATTCCAATAAAATAACCCACAAATGTCCTTAAATGACAGTTAACTGAAACCCCTGATTAGGTAAATAATGGGTTTTCAACTGAGACATTACTGAAGACCACAACAGGATAGTTAACCTGAAAAATGTGTGTGGTTCACCACCAGCAACATGTACGTTACTACCATTTTTCTTAACAGGAAAATGACCACTATCAAAGCTCTTCGGCTGTGCTGTGCACAAGAGAAAACCAAAGTAGGAAAAGATATTGACATTGCCACAGATTGGTTACAGCCTTTGCCATACAATAAAATGCTGGTGCCCCAACATAGGCGTTGCCAAGATGTAGGCCTACGTGATGCGCATTTTACAAACCTAACCGAGACGTCACTAGAAAACACTTGCTGCAGGCTCACGTGACCTCTTTCAAACCCCACCATTTTGCAGAAAGAGCATCTGCTCCCAGGAAGTAGGATTATTGGCTTTTATTCCTTCTCATAGTTACTTCAAAGGGGGTGACTACGTCTAAAAAGTATCTCAATCTACTTAGAAATATTTCTTTAGGCCTGCCCGTCTTTATCAGTGTAAATGACGTCAAAGAGTATGTCAGATCTAACAAACCTTTTGTTTTCACTTTTCCTTGGCTGCGACAGATCTAAAAGAGCACAACATTTACGTTGCTGAAAGTAACTTGCATGTCTGAAGCTGGATGTCTTCAGTATTTTTTCGCAGTGCTTTC
>CM065743.1:47511487-47541487 GCA_033310375.1 Conus canariensis | reverse complement strand
AAAAGTTTGACTGTTTTAGCAACTGCCCTTGTATGCTCAAGACTTACATATGCTCAGGAAGTATTTCTTAATGCACCTAAATATCTTTTGAATAAACTTCAGAGCACTGATTGCAAAGCCTTCAAAATTGCCCTAGGGGTTCCCACACATACGTCAAACTTAGGGACATACAACGAAGTGGGAGTTCTACCTCTATCTGAAATTAGAAAAGCTTCTACTTTAAAATTCATCTTAAAAAGTTTCTCACAAAAAAAAAATTTTTGCTCAGAAGAGGTATGTTTAGATTCGAAAAAGGATTTTGGAAAACGTGTACAATATATACAATCCACAAAATCTATGTATTCATTTTCCTCAGATTTTCTAAAAGATACAAAAATAGATTAAAAAAAAATAATATCGCCAGAAAACCTACGTTTTCACCCATTCCAAAAACTCACTTAGAAAATAAGTACAACCAGCACTTAAAAATATTCACAGATGGCTCAGTATTAGATAATAATAGCACGGGAGCAGCTTTCATAATTCCTAGCTTGAAAATAGAAAAGTTATTTAATCTTGGTAAAAGTCTGTCTATATATAGCGCAGAATTACTTGCTATACTCAAATCATTGGATTTCATTTTGAATTTCCCCATAAATAACAGTCAAATCGTAATATGCGCTGATTCAAAAGCAGCATTGAATGGTATTAAGTCTTCTAATTCATGTGTACGATTAGACATGATAACTGAAATTAATCATATAGTACACCTTCTTTCCGAAAAAGGCATTAATATTACTTTTTGTTGGGTGCCTTCTCATTGTGGTATATCAGCAAATGAACAAGTAGACAAAGTTGAAAAAAAGGCAGCTCAAAACCTTAGCGGCACAGTAACAATAAATGTTTGCTTAGGTCTGGCAGAATGTTTCTCTATCATAAATAAAACATCTCATGATAATGCAACAAAAACACTGAGGAACTCGGACATATATTATTATAACCATTGTATCAAATGTAATGACAAAAACAATGGGATAACATCATTCAAAAGATTTATTTTCTCATCCAGGGAGATTGAAAGTCTAATCCATAGGCTTCGTTTAAACTCGTTTAAAACAAAACATTGCAAAGATATTAAATGTATGTGTGGGGATTCTATAAGTGTCAATCATTTACTGATTCATTGTCCCAAAACAAAAGAGCTTTTTAATAAACCAGGTATTGAGGGTTTTGTTGATGGATCGACTCCTTTATCACTATCTAGTATATTAAACAATTTTGCTACTCTTGAATCTATTTCTAAATGTTTATTAGGCTGTTCACTTAATATTTATCTTTAGCATTTGTGATTGTTACAGTTACAATTTTAGTTTAAGTTAAACGTTCTCATGAATAGGGTGGGGTGGAGGGTTATGATTACATTCCTTACGTACTACTTTAAAACTTACTCTCCCTTACACTCCCTAAAAAATGCATCTCTCTTATTCTTTACATCAAGCTCACTCTACACTATAATATTGTCTGAATCACTTTTAGTGGAAGGACGTTAAACTGAAGAACAGCACACACACACACACACACACACACACACACACACACACACACACACACACACACACACACACTATGGGCCCTTACATACTGATATCCAGAAACATCAATTCTATGTGACCACATGTATATGCAACACACGGGAGTCCAAGATCATCAGAGTATGGAACAGGCTGACATATTACTCATAAGAGAATAACAGCTTATAGGTGTATATGGACCGGGGAAGGGGAATAAGAGGGAGGAAGGGAGTGGGAGGGGGGATGAAAAAGGCCTTGTTCTATGCGCAAATTAGACGCTGAACTATACTGATATGGTACACACACACGCAAACACACACACACACACACACACACACACACACACACACACACACATACACACACACACACACACACACACACACACACACACACACACACACGCACGCACGCACGCGTGCACACGCGCACAAAACACACACACACACACACACACACACACACACACACACACACACACACATGTGCACATGCACTCTGTCTGTCTGTCTGCCTGCCTGTCAGTCTGTCTGTCTGCCTGTCTGTCAGTCTGTCTCTGACCTTTTAACACACATACACTGACACCCCACCCATCCCCCTTCTCACCCCACACATACACTATAACATACGATCACCTTTTCTCTTTTCCCCTAGCCCTAAAATCCGTGCGGTACATGTTTTTTCACTTGAACACCGGTTGTTGCACAGCACAGCACGCGCCCCGCCATGTCGTGCCTGACACACCAGAGACGTGAAAGAAAGGAACCGCCAACACTGACGTCACTCACGCGGTTCGCCTATTTGCTTCTTCCTCACGCTGAACTCTGAAGCGATCTGAAGCGATCAAAGCTAGGTGAATTTTCGTTATTTTATTCGTTTGTTTCTCACCTGAGGAAGACCTAAGAGGTCGAAACGCGTTGTGTTTTGTCTTGTGACTCGTTTGTCCACGTTCCTGGGCGGTTCGCTAACATTTATTTATGATTTGTTTAGATTTCCGCCTGTAGCCGTCTCACTTTGCAACTAGATCTATTGGCGATGTGCCGTCTTGAGTCTCGAGGCAATACGGGTGCATGCTTCATTTCTGGTTTCGATTTTCAAAATGGAAGACTTCGACATCGGCCGGCTTGTTTTGGTAAGATTTTTCAGTTTTATATTTATTTTTGATTGTTCTGCTGAAGTCTGTTAATACTTAACTCAGTAAAGTTGTGTTATAAGGTGAGTTAAATGTTCAATACAATAAAATATGTATGGCAAGGGCAAAATTCAAGTTGTAAACACTGCCACTGTGACTCGTGTGAACGGTGACGAAGAAACTGACTTGGGTGCCTGACTGATTTCGGGTCAGATGCCTTAGCGTGTAGATGTTAGGCCTTTATTTATGTATTCATGTTTTTTTTAATTCCAACAGTGGCAATATGCCTAGTGTTGTAGCCACTGTAAAGATACCATGTTCATTTGTGACGTGTGTGTGTGGGTGTGTGTATGTGTGTGGGTGTGTGTGTACATGTGTGTGTATGCAAAGTGCAATTGTGACGACCGAGAGGTCTAAATCATTGCATATCATTGTGATTTAAAGTAATCAAAAGGCAGTATAATTTCACTTTGCAGTATACTTGCGTGTTGCAAGCAGATCATTTTTTTTTTTCGCAGATTTTTAAATTCATCAACTCATTATCTCATGACTTTTGGTTTACAAAAGCAATGCCATTGTATTACAATTTTTATGCCATCTTGTTCATCCACCACAAATTTGTTTTCTGTATATGGGTTTCACTTTTTTGTAATAAAGAATAAAGATAGTTTATGAATAGTAGCATTGGAATGTTGCATTCATAATTTTTTTTCCATTTCTCAGAAAGAATGTGGCACACACTTGCTTTCCAATGGTCTTTGGGAACATGATCTAGAGACAAACAAGCCTACTCCTGCAACTTCAGCTGGTAGCATTATCTTGGTAAGAACAGCTGTCATTCTCACAAATGTTGTGTCGTGGAAAATAAAGGATAGTATACCATGACAATCCACATAAATGTAAGGACTCTTGTTCGCTGTTTTATATCTTATTGAAAGATGGTATTTATCCTTGGTTTAATCTTGTGTTAGTATTAACTTATTTGAGCGTTTACAAATACATTCACCTTGACTGAATACATAAATGTGTAAATTAGCATGCTTTCACAGTATACACATTTGTTATGAACTTGTTAGAAAACTTTTGTTATTATCACACTGATAACAGTGATACTTTTTTTTTTTTCAATCTCCATTGAACTGGCCCAATTCATCCCGTTAAAATTTATGAAGGTGTCCTGAGCGGTTGAAATGAAGTTTGTGAATTGATTCAAATTTGCTTGTGAACCATTGAACTAGAACGTAAATACTGTTGTCAGTGAGATGCCAGAAAACCTGACCCATGGCAGGATTTTTCAATGTTGTGGTTGCCACATTACGACCACCCACCCCAGCACACACACATCACCCCTCCTCCACCAGATATCCCTCGCTGCCATTTATTCTGGCTTCTACATAGATTTCCAGCCATCTTCAGTTGACCTGAAGTGTGGTCTTTACTCAACTCTTTCAGATGTATACAGGTGAAGGACCCAGGTCCCGTTTACACTTATACTAAGTTACAGCGTGCTCCTTGCACACATAACCAAAGGTGAAAATGGGACTGGTTCATGACCAGTCAACAAAAAAAAAATCTGTAGTGATGGTAAACAAAACCACAATAACAGAGAAAAAAAGGAATATCTAGTTCAAACCATTCTTTGGTGTTGCATTGTCTTCATGGAGAACAGTGAATGCCTAATATCTGTTGTTCTGAAGCAATTTATACATAAGTAGAAAGCATCAACTACACTGGGAGAAAGACAGTGGTGGTTGTGCATGAGTCATTGAGTGCATTATGTACTTGAGTTAACTATTTGAAGAATTATAACACAACTGTACTTTGTAACTTTCAGTTGAACATTGACATTGTGGAGGAGGCCTGCAAATCAATGATGGCAGATGATTGTATGCCAGAAGAAGTTCAAGAATTCTGCAAAAATGCAGACAGTGAGTAATAATTATTTTAAAAAATCATTTCTCCAGTCCAAGTACATGTCATGTTCTTTCAGGTCTTAAAATTACACATTCTGAACCAGCTGAACATTTATTTACATTATGTTTATTATTATATGATTTGGGCTCTTATTAGTCTTAACACATTCTGTTGAATCCCTTGAAAGTTGCTTGTGATCTGTGACAATGCAAATTTAGTTTGTGCCGCATACACTGAAACAGTGAAATACTCTCGCATGCTCTTCTTTTCTTATATACACCCTCTTCCGTCTCTTGCGATGGCGACAGATTGTAGGAACTCGTAACGTAGAACATTCAGATTCATTGTCATTGTATACACTTGCTTGAGAAGTATAGAAAATTCACAGGCTGATTTTGCAATATGAACTAGTGGAATGTATTGTTCTTTATCAACAGTTTTGTGAAAAATATACTTGCAGTTAATTGTAAAAGCATTTCATTTTCCAAACATGTTCAGGATAATTAATGTCTTTCAGTTATTGGGTTCATGTGTATTTTGTTCCTGTGAGTATAGTGTGCTGTGTAGTATGTACAATTGCAACATCAATTCATAGAGCAAGTGGTTTCCATGCATTATTTGAATTTTAATTAGGGACATGTACAAACACTCACAGATCTACCTGCTTCTGTTTTCGTGTGTTTGGTGTGACGTTTTCTTTCTTTTTCTTAGTTATGAAATCTTGGTACTTCATAAATCACAGCATTCATGACTGGATGTACATGTGTATGGGGAGCAGAAATATGAATATACATCAGATAATCATTGTGCATACATTAGACTCATTGAATGACATGCTGAACATACTTTGTTACAGTTAAATCTTCGTTCTAGCATGGTCTCGTGTCGGAATACAAGGAAGTGAAACTTATAAGTTATTGACTAAGAAACAAAATAATACACAATATAACTCGATAAGGTAAATGTTTTTATTGACAGTTTAGAACTTACGTAATTGTTTTTATTGACAGTTTAGAATTAATGGCACTTTACCCAAGTGATATCCAGCAGAGTGATATTCACTTCAGTGTGATGAATTGAGTGACATCACTTAAATTGAGATCAACTACAGAGAACTGGTTTGAGGATCATGTAACATTGCTTATACTCCTATGGGAGCAAAGGCACTGTCCTTGTTTCTACCACTATGTTATGTAGGATGCAATAAGATGTCAGCTTAGTAATCAGCATTTTGTTTGACACATGGGTCAAGCTTCTGTGACTCACTAAGCTGCTTAGTGAGTCACAGAAGCTTGACCCAAAGCTTCTACTCCCCTCTTTCTTTGCCCCATAGCTCCAGCAGTCCAGGCAAGCCCACTGAGCAGCTAGAGTTTTAGAAGAAAAATTATGTACATTACAGGAATGGCTGAACAACCCAAGCGTACTTCTCAGATCAGATCAGATCAAATGTGATCGTTTGGATCTCATTAGGGAAATGTTTCACTGTATGGCTTTTCAACATTAGTACGGTATTGCTTAAATGGAACTGAAGACGTCGCTTCTCATGATATTACTAGTGGGAATTACATCAATATTGACAACGGTAAATGAAAACGTTAATCGTTTATGAAAGTGTGGCTGGTATGAGGAACTGGGTACTGGGATTGACAAGTTAATTGGTTTGCATAAAAATGACTTAGGTTAATTTTTTTTTTTTTTTAATTTTTTTTTTTTAGAGATTTATAGTTGGTCTTTGATTCAGGTCTGTGTCAACATATTTCTGATAGCAAATGTGGATTGTTTCTCTTTTTCAGGAAAACAGTTATTGTCATTGCTGCAGTTCTTTGACAAGTGTTTGGTGCCAAGGGGAAGTTTAAGACTGCAGCAAGAGAAAAGGCATTCTCGAACTTTCACAGAGAACTGCAAGTGAACTGCAGAAAAGTTGCAGAGGCAACATCACCTGTAATTGCGCCATGGCTATGTTTGAACACCTCCGAACGTCTGGTGTTCAAAAATTATGATGAACCTTTTCAGAGGATGTTTCCCCATTGTCCTGAAATAGCTGAGGAAGAGAGAGACATAGTGGACTACATTAGTGCATGCAATGAAGAAGCAAGCACAAAGATTAGAACGTGGTGGGGAAAGGGATAGCATTATTGAATGTTTATGTGCGTTTACTGTTGGCGTGCATTCATCAAAAAAAAAAACAAGGAGAAACGGACTGTGATGCAGAAAATTTGCCTTCAAAGTTAAAAAAAAGACTTTCACAGAAACACAGGACAGAGGTGGATTAACAAAAATGAAGCCAAATGCAGGTCAGATTTTCTTGACTCTGGAGTCAACTTTTAGGACCCTGTTCAGCAGTGCATCGTTTCATGAAAAACCGCAATTTCAATTATTCTTTTCAAAAGCATGTGACACCGAGTCCGTTTCAACTTGTTTTTTTGATGAAGTGTACAATGTTGATACACCAGTCGACACAAAAGAGAAAGTACTCGGAGGCATCGCCAAACTCTATTTCAAAGTTAGAATAAACCACACATGCAAAACATACATGGATGAACACAGAAAAAAGCTGAAAACATCAAAAACAAGAAAAAAAGTCTCCGGAAGACCCTCAAACAAATGCCTGCCTCAGAGAGAGATGCATATTAAAATTAAAACATCTCTCTTTCATTCACTACAGTGATATTTGAACCTCAGCCCCCTCCACCCCACCCCAACAACCTCTCCTCCCTCTTCATAGTCCCCCAATTCCCACCCCCATATGTTAGCTATGTGTTTTGAGCAAAGTGTTAACACTGTGGTCCACATTTCAGCAATAAATTCAATATTACAAAATTGCCATTTCCAGAGAGATTATGTTCTCTAGAATTATGGCTTTCTACTCTGATTAAAGACAATTCAATGATGATACTGGCAAAAACTAACAAATATTAAGTTCAGTTATGGCAAGACCAAACCACGTAATGCCTTGTGGCGTTGTCTACCAAGCACAGGGGGAAATATAAATAACCGCATTTAGAGAAAATATAGACGTACACAGTAAAACATCAAACATGTTGGTCAACATATTATGTCACTCTAACTATTCTGACAATGCACATCTGCATAGCAAGGTGACCTGTAGGATGAAAAAAAAAAAGTGGGGGGGGGGGGGGGGGGGGGGGGGGGGGGGGGGGAAGTGCGGGGGTGACGGACTAAGACCAAACTGGTTGATAGAAATAAATCTCGGTGTTCAACTTTTCACCTAGAGAAGCATATGTGTTGTCTTTGTATAACTGGCAGAAGGACAGCAGCAGTAATCATGGTCAGGACATTCCACACTGCTGCTGCTGGGACAGCACAAGAAACGGCTGAGGAGATCGGAGCACATCACTACATCCATACAGTTATCAGTTGTTGTTTTTTTTATTGTCTGTGTACTTTTTTGTTATTAACAATTAAAATCATGAGTTGCTGGTAAGCCAGTTTGCTATGCAATAGGAGATGTGAGAGGAATAATCTCGGACATAAGCCATGATCCCATCGTTCAGTTTTGGGGCAAAGCGATCATCTGTTGCAGCAACATAATACTTAAAAGTAGCAATATCAGCTCTTTATTTGAACAGTTTCTGAAATTTGCCCTACACTTTCCCAGTGCATACTTCATTAGAAAATAAACTGGTGCGGATAAACAAATGATATAATATTGGAGTGTTCTCTGTGTGTGTCTCTGTGTGTGTATATGCGCCCACACTAGCAATCATAATTTATGTGAACTAAATAGTTGATATGCTCTTCATATTTGCCCATTGGAAGGCCAATTTTCGACTGTATCAGTGAAAGGAAGACTGAGAAGCAAGCTTCACAGCAGACCAATTGTACTTCCATTTTCCCCTTTTCATATTGACACCTCCACCCCACCCTTCCCCACTCTTGTTATCATAATGTAACCCAGCAGATTGTGGGGACAAGTCAAGTTCTATAAATAACCCATCCACTGTCTGTATGCCCAAACTACTTTACTTTTCATTTGATGAAGTAAAATAACAAGAAAGAACACAAACATTTGCTCTATTTTCCCCAAATTCTTTTAAAAGTGGTTGGGTCAATTTTGACATATTTCAGGGATGCTACATATCCACTATTTCAGGCACTTTTTGTCTTGGCATATTCACTGTTTTAATACTTTATCTGCCAAAAAGAACAGTGTGACATATAGGAAACGTCCACAAAAAGCAAAATGTGTTTTCCTTATTTTGTTTTGAGAACAGCAGGAACACTAATGATAGGTGTGGCCAACGTCTGCCTACCACCACCCTCACAACCCCCCGCCACCCCCCCCCCCCCCAAAAAAAAAAAAAATTAAAAAAAGGATGAAAGATAGTTCTCCCAAATCATGGCCCCCATTCACCCCAACCCTCCTTTTTCATTAATTAATTTTCAGCCTTTTCTGCTTTGCTCTGTTTTTATACCTGAGCATGTCAAGTCTTTGTAAGATCGTGACATGTTTTTCTGTTAAATACTGACAGCGATTGTGGCATTTTGAAACAATTGGAAATATCTGTTCCTAACGCCTGTTAACTTTTTTCATTGGGCTGCTGCTCGAGACTGGTGACTGGTGCTCATCGTGTGTCTGTCTTTTTCTGTGAATATTGCCTTTTGGTTGCAACTCCAGAGCAAGCTGCCTCTGAATTCTTAGTTTGTTTTCATTGTATGCAAAAGTCCACATCGTTGGATTTTCACATCTGCGGCCCAAACCTCGCTGTCTTCCAAAGTGTTTTTTAAGCGGATCCTGGCAAAACTTGATGCTAAGCACAAATTCAACTCCACTGTTGAGCAAATACTGTACTGCTTCAGGAAATGACTTTAAGAGTTGTGCAAAGGCCTTTGTATGTCTGATGTGAAAGAAACATTTTGTTGCGTTCAGACTGACTGAAATTGCCCGGTCTATTTTGAACAGAGGTTTTCCATTTGTTTAAATATTCCAAAAACTCTGCCAGGAACTGGAACTGTTCATCATTAACTGTTCTATAAGGAAGTAAATCAGGCTTTCTTTTCAACATCCCTTCCGATTGTGAACGGGTATTCAAACAATCAAAAAATCTGTCCATTTTCAAAATGAACTTAGCTGTCTCTTGACTATCAGAATCCCCATACTCTTCCATTACTTTGCCTACCTTGTAGCTTAGTACCTGTGCAGCAGTTTGACATTCATTCTGGAATGGGGAGTCAAATGCACATGCTCATTTGTCAGAGCTGTTCTTTTCAACTGTCTCTCACAATCTTTTCTGTACACATCAAGTACATGCTTCCATAACAAATGGTGGTCATTAAGCCACAAACAGCGTGCGTGACTGCCTGCACCTGAACTGCATAAATTATTCCTGACAGTCTTCACAAGGTGAGGAGCATCAGAGAAGAAAAAAATTTCCCTGTCCATTGCAAAATGATTGACGGCTTGTAACAAATGTCCTCCTCACCTTTATGCATGTCATACAAACGTTGATTTGGGCTTGCCTTGTCAGAAGTAGAGGCAATGACTTTTAACTTGCACATAGTTTCAAGAACACCAATGCATTTCCACAAAAGTGGGAATAAAACATCTGCAGTACGAGTCTGTGTTCCAAAAAAGGCGAGGCTTGTGCAGAGATTGGTATTTATGCCAACCACATAAAAAACAAGTGCATGTGTAGCCAAGGTTGCCTGTTGTTCCTCGTTGCCCAAATTAATGAAACCGACAATTTCACCAGATCTGTTATCAAAGACAAGATCAGATTTGACCAACATTTTGTCATGTAACAAGACAACAGATCTTTTCTCATCTGTGAAATTTTTTGTTTGGTGAACAATATCCTCAATGACATGTTTCTGGCATCCTGGCTTTGGCTGGTATACGTTGGTGTAGTCACGTAATGTTGACTCCCCTGGTAGTTTCAAAATCCCTGTACTGCTCAAAGTGTCGTATGCCGCTGGACTTCTGCTGTGCAACAGTATTGCCAGCCTGATCATGGTGGGATGCCAGCGCATACCTTTGTCCTGTGTACTGAATGCCTTAAGTTGTTCTTGCCAAAACAGCTTTTGTAAAGGGTCAAACACAGTGTTTGACTCGATCACCTCATTCAAAGAATCATGCAGGGACTTTGGGACCATTATGCTTTCATTAGGTAAAGACTGAGTGAATTTATCCAACTGTTTTTGGAGCTGCTTGCTTTTTATTCACTCCATTTTCAACTCCTCAGCAAGTTTTTGTGAAGCTACAGAACTGAGGGGATTTCTTTTATTCAATGGTTTTGACAATGATGCCTCAGCCCTGTTAAGTTTTCTCTGAAGGAGAGTTTGAGCCTTCAAGCACTCTTTGCAAAGGCCGTCTTGACTGGCACTAAGTAGAGCACAGAATGTTGATCTTACCGTAGATTTGCGCGTAAGATGATTTTCTACAGTTACATATTGCACATGTTTGTAATACACTTGTTTGTCATCATGATTTGGTAGGTGGGCATAAGGCTGAAACACAGAATCTGCCTCACCTGGGCACAGTTTCATCTCAAACACTTTTTGAAGATATTTTTTGATTGTAACACTTTCAATACAATCATCGAGTTCTTTGATTGGAAGTCCAAAAGCACGCACAGATGTATAAAAGTCTGGCTTGATGGTGACTTGAAGCGGCAGTGACCCTGAGTCGCAGTCAATGACAGCCACAACTATTTCATTGTCAGTGCTCTTAACCAAACACCACAGTGTGGGGAGACTGTCAGATGCCGCTTTCTTGACGGTCTGCCAAATTGTAGTACTTCACCTCTTGAGTTGCTATCTCTGGAGGCGCTCGGTCCAGCTGCACAAATTGAACTTTGATTAATATGGGAACTTGTACAATAATTGTTTTTATTACAATAAAGATTTGTAATGAATGAGGAAGCTTATTACCGTAAATCTTATTTTTAAAAATAGTATTGTATTAAATATGGAAACTGCTATTTCTATTAAAATAAATAACTAAAACCAATTTAGTTCAGATTTTAATTATTATTATTACAGCCCAGCTGACCACACAGCGCCCTTCAGGGCTGTCAAACTCACGCAGGAAAAAACGTTAGATCACACAAACAGGTCAGACCATCAACAACAAAAAAAATCATATCCTGAAAATGAAACAAAACAATAAATGCATTCTAACATGGCGGCTGAACCATCATCATTTTATGGCTAATAATACATCAGATAGTGTGCTGAGAGTGCCGGCCCTTCCGCTAAATTCATCGCTCCCAAATTAAAGTAAAAGAAAATCGGAAAGAAAAACAATAAAACATTAGAGTGCCACAAACAACAGATAAAAAACTAAAAGCCAATGTTTAGAATTCTCATGAACAAACTGCTGGAGAACAACAAAAAAAGCTGGCATATGCGCATGTCAACTGAAACCAGTTCAGATGATGATAGCCATAAAAAAATCCATGCAGCCTCCATAATTGTTTTACAACTTTAAAAAAAATATATATGTATTCATAATTTAATCATGTAACCCACCTGCAATTAAAATTTGCCTGTGTTAAACAGACCTGTTTAGTTATTGAACAAATGCACAAGTAAGATGTAACTAATCCAGACAAACACATTGTAAATGTAACATAAGTTGTAATTGTTACATCCACACACACACACACATGAAAATGACCTGATCAACCTTTTCTTTGAATCCGGACAATCAAAGAAAATAAAATTTGCGACATTATTTATTATATGAAATATGATCACCAATAAAGTCTATATGAAGGCTGTGGTTTACGTAACCTTTGAGCAATCTTTACACTTTAAACTTTACACCAATATTCACAAAGTAATAAATATCTTCATTGTACTCACTCATCCCCTACAAATCCCCCCCCCCCCCCCCCCCCCCCCCCCCCGCACACAAAAGACTGGAACTTATACACTTTAATAATTGACTCAGCAAATCACTTGTAAGTTAATAACCAAAATGATGCATCATTACTGATTTCCACTCACTGGTGCTTTTCTAGGAGATGGTTCCACAGCAAACTGTCTCAGAGGCATGAACTTTGTTGGAAGACTCCCAGGAATCAGTGTTTTTCCAGTCCCCTCACCTGCAAGAATTGACAAGTGCAATGTCCTAATCATGAAGACCATAAGAAATCCAGACATCTGTTTTAATTCACATCCCAAACAGCAAGTTAATACACTTTAGCACTAGTAGTAGTAGTACACCATGTACTGAAACCTCTCAATAATGGCCACCAGAAATCCTTTAAAGTGGGATGTTCATGAACATAAATAAATAAAAGTGAAACCGATTAAAAAAAAATCACTTTAAAATGACAAGGGAAAAAAAAAAAGAAAAGCCTGATAAACAGAATTCATTATCAATATCATGTTACAAAATAAAACACACATGCAGGGCATAGATCTGTCAATCATGCATCATGACTTACAAAGAAAACTGCAAAAAAGAAAAGACACTGGTAGTTTTACCTTTGACGCAATCATTCATACAAATTATCAAGTGATTACTGAATAATAAGTCAATAGATATTGCCATCACAGCTTCAAAATCAAATTCCTAAGGAAATCACTGAAATGTTATGTTTTCAGCATTGTTTGCTGAAGGTGTACAACATTTATAAACAAAAAAAGGTATTGAAATACATGCAAATGTTGGGACTGTCTTACTGAGCCCCCCCCCCCCCCCCCCCCACACACACCCTCCACACACACACACACACACACACACACACACACACACACACGGACACACTGATTTAGATTTGGATTGCCATTTTCAATCCAAAATATTCAACCACAAATTAAAATGCAGGTGACACTTTTCTTTTCTTATTTTTATTCACAGACTGACAGAGTCAAAGTAGTGAGAAACTTCAAGTTAGTGAACTTAGTCTTAAACCTAATGATCCTCATCACTGATTGTTGTCATTGATCTGATCTGGAAAAAATATTATATGTCTTCTCTCATTATCTGTATAAAACTGCGTATGCTATCATTAATATCAGTCTCACTTTATCAGGGATGTGAATGGATCATTTGACGCTATGACGTTTTACCGGAACCCCCCGGACACCACCGAAAACCCTCGGAAACCCCAGAAATACCGGAAACCCCTATTAAACAAAGAATGATTTTTGCATGTTTTTTGTTTACCTATATAGTGTGCGCATGTGCGTGTGTGTGTGCATTTGTGTGCTTATGTGTATGCGTGTGTGTGCGCGCGTGCGTCGGCGTGGACGTGCACATGCACACCCATGTGTATATGTTGTGTGGGTAAGAGCGAACGTACGCACGCACACACGTCCCTGTGTGTGTGTGTATGCGTGTGTGTGTGTGTGTGTGTGTGTGTGTGTGTGTGTGTTGTGACTGCATGCGTGAATTGTTCAAAAGATGACTTAGGAACAAGAACAAGACCATCAATTACAGCATATAAGTGCACACGCACTCTCGCGCGCACACGCACACGTACACATAACAATAAGGACAACAACTCCTCCCCCTCAAACACATCCCATGCACACACGCGCGCGCGCGCGCGCACACACACACACACACACACACGCGCGCGCGCGCATTCACACACACAAACACACACACACATACACACACTCACACACTCTCTCTCTCTCACACACACACACACACACACACACTCACACACCAACGCCTCCACACACATGTCTGTGGACGCTCCAATTAACCTTTCCCGTACGCCGTGGGTTTCCATGGACCCACAGGGGTCATTTCTAATTGATAATAAAAAAAAAAAAAAAGCTTTAAAGCTGTCTTCACTAAATTTTATGACTTTGTCAATATAGCATAGCCCCACTTCTGTACCAAAATTTCTTTGTTTTTGTCAAAAAGAACAAACCTTGAGCGCCGTACGTCGTGGGTCCGAGCGGACCCATACTTTGAAACGGAACAAACCTTGAACGCCGTACGTCGTGGGTCCGCGTGGACCCATACTTTGAAACGGAACAAACCTTGAACACCGTACGTCATGGGCGAGCGGACCCATACTTTGAAACAGAACAAACCTTGAGCGCCGTTCGCCGTGGGTCCGAGCGGACCCATACTTTGAAACAGAACAAACCTTGAGCGCCGTACGTCGTGGGTCCGAGCGGACCCATGCTTTCAAAGAACAAACCTTGAGCGCCATACGTCGTGGGTCCGACCGGACCCATACTTTGAAACAGAACAAACCTTGAGCGCCGTACGTCGTGGGTCCGAGCGGACCCATGCTTTCAAAGAACAAACCTTGAGCGCCATACGTCGTGGTCTGAGCGGACCAATGCCTTCTAAAGACACAGAATCTGAACCTCCCGTTCGCAATCCATTTCCCGCAAAGCGTTAGCCTCAACAGATTGGCTGGCATCACTGACATAAACACGCGACTGCTGCGCATGCGCATGTGGCCAAATTTTGCTACAGTGGCGGGAATCGCTCTCTCCACGTGTCTCTGGGACTGCAAGTTCGACGTCAAATTCATCAGATCTGCTTTCTAAATAATAATAATGAATATTTATGTAACAGACTGACCAGAAGACTGCTCTATGTGCTTTACAAAAATGACAATGCATGTATACATGACAACTAACGATTTTGAAAGCAGAGGTGCAGTGACCAATTCATCTGAGTACTGTGTTTTGGATTGTAGGCCAACACACTACTTGTAACGGTACTGTATGAGATACCGACTTCTTTTTTTTATTTTTTTTTATTTTTTAAATTTTATTATTATTTTTTTTTTTTTTTTTACCAGCAACAGGCCAGATCTGGTAATATAAACATCCTCCTGGTGCTCCAGCTTCTGTAGGCCAGTGTGAGTGGGGTGTGTGTGTGTGTGTGTGTGTGTGTGTGCGCGCGCGCGCGCGCGCGCGCGTGTGCGCATGCGCGTGATTGTGAGTATGTCGTGTGCATGCGGACGCAAACTTGCCAAATTCCATCATTATATTATCTGCTACATACATGGAAATAAGTTATCAGCATTATCCACATAAAAATCGAATTTCCTTCCAGTTCAGTTCAACCCAGTGGCTGAAAGAATGAACATCTTCGAGGCTCTGAACATCGCAAATGGTGAAGATATTGGAGAAGGTACGAAAGTTATCATTTGACGACTGTGTTGATCATTTTCTTTTGTCTACACTACATTGACATCTCTCAAAATTTTCATATTTGTAATAGTTTGGACGAAAGTGTCCCACGGACACACTTCTAACGAAATGCGAACATCCCAGATTTTAATAGGTTCCTATGTTTAGGTTTTAAAATCTCTCTCTCTCTCTCTCTCTCTCTCTCTCTCTCTCTCTCTCTCTTGCTTCAAATCACAAGTGGACACAATTAAAAAGATAGACGCAAAACAGACACAAATGTCAGACACACTCACCAGTCTAGTTCAAGAGCTAGCTGACACAAAACAAGACATACAGGCAAATATGAGGGCAGTTCAACATTTAGACGAAACACAGGAACGCATGGCAGGCAGACTAGCACATATGGAGGACGAAATGGACAAACTTGAAGGTTTTTCCCGTAGGAACAACCTAAAGTTCTACGGGTTAAAAGAAGGAGACGAAGGGAGTGGACCCGAGAATTGCGAAGACATTGTCAAAGGGGTACTAGAAAAGTACATGAAGGAGGAGGACTGGGCGGCAGACGCAGTAGAACGGGCCCACAGACTGGGAAGGTTCAACCCATCAAACAAACGCCCTAGGCCTGTGATAGCCAGAATGTTACGATGGGGGGACGCCATGCGGGTGCTGAGGAACCGGGAGGCCAGGGAAACTATGAAAGCAGAAGGGATCGCGGTGAGCCAGGACCGGACGAGGCGCCAGACAGCACAATTACGTGAGCTGAGTGAGACGGGCAAGTCCGGCTACTTCGTCGGAAGGAAGCTGCACGTGAGGGAGCAGCCCAATCCACCAGCTGAGCGGACCTACGGACCAGCGGAGCGGACCTACGGACCAGACCTACGGACCAGCGGAGCGGACCTACGGACTAGCGGAGCGGACCCACGGACCAGCGGGGCGGACCCACGGACCAGCGGAGCGGACCTTCAGATATGACGGCAGGAACGGGCATGGGTACGCCACAGCAAGGCCTCAAGAGACAAATAGACAATCGTGGTTCAGAGGAAGAGTGTCGGACAGTCACGAAAGATGGAGCTACAAAGACTATGATGGAAGGATGGAACGTGAAAGTGTGGGACTGAGAGAGAGAGAGAGAGAGAGAGAGAGAGAGAGAGAGAGAGAGAGAGAGAGAGAGAGAGAGAGAGAGCAAAGGGAGAGGGAAAGGGTAAATGAGTTGAGAAGAGAGAAAGAGTGGAATGAAGAAAGGAAGAGAGAAAGAAAGAAAGCAACTGAGCAGGTTACAAAGATGATGAGCACCAGCAGGAGTGACAGTGGGGATGAAAGTGGTGAGAGAGAGAGTGAAGCAGGAGAAGGGAGTGTATGTGAGAGTGAAAATCTGATGGCATGGAGGGAGTCAGGAGAAGGAGAGAGAGGAGGGAGATCAGGGGTTGATTGGGACAGGGTACTGGAACCTCTGCAGATCCCCAAAAAACAGAGAGATAGAGCAGAGGGTAATAGAGAGGTGTCAGTGGGGGGAGAAAAGGAGAGGGGAAATGGGAGAGGGGGTGCGTCTGAGGAAAGTAAGAATGAAGGTATGAATGTAACACACAACACAGAAACACGTGTCAGCCCACTCCCAAGTTCAGACAGTAACCACGTGCTCACACAGGTCACCGCACACACATCCAAAAACCAAAACAAACCCAAGGACCAATCAGAACCCTTCTGGGACCCACCGGGGTCAAGGTCTGGTGCAGATGCAGCGCGCGCGGCGGCAGGCGAGGCGGCAATTGACACAACACCATACCCGCGGCGCGACAGACTAGTGGTCACATGTGGTAAACAGGACAGAGTCAGCCTAGTAGAGGGGGAAAGGGAGAGGGTGGACAGGGGTGGGGGTGGAGATGGAGCAGATGCACCGAACGCCAGGGCGCCCGGCTCGCGGCAAACAACTCTGGACGAAACAGTGCAGATTCAATGCAGTAGTACAGCGTTGACGGATAGCGAGGAGGGGGGCAGAGCTGGTGGGGAGGAGGGAGAGAAGGGAGGACAACACAAAACAAACAAAGCTTTACGTTCACACACCAGTAGTACAAAGGCACCCAATAAAACAACCAGTAGTACACGCACGAATCCAACTAAGAAGGAAGGAAAAAGTAAGAAATGAAGGGTAGGCCACGGCCGTACACAGGGACCACAGACCACACGAACTCAAGAGAACAATGAAAAGACACCAGAATACGACATGAATGTGGGAACGAGAGAGAGAGAGAGAGTGGGAATGAAAGAAGAAAGGAAGATGAGAGTGGAAAAAGAAACCTATCCTTTGTATGTTGGAATGTAGGGGGATTATTAGATAAGTTAACGGAACCAGACTTTTTAGAATTCATCACATCTTTTGATCTGTGCTGTTTAACAGAAACATTTACTTCTAAATTTTTCGATTTCGAATTAAAATTCCAGGAGTTTTTGCAATTACATTGTCCAGCGGTCAAATTTACTAGAATGGGAAGACCCTCGGGGGAACAATCCTGTTGATAAAAAAAGAGTTATCTGAATATGTCCAACTGATAAATACTGACATGGAAAATGTACACTGTGTGAAGTTAATGAAAAGTCTATTGCATTGTGAAAAAGACATTTTGTTTTTAGGTACATATGTACATCCAGTAGATAGTCGATATTATTCTGACAAAGATTACTCATGCACACTAGAACTAATTGAACAATATATATTTGCACAAACAGAACAAGGAAACAACTTCCATTACATCATTGGAGGAGATCTCAATGCTCGTATTGGGGAATGGAGCTTCAGCATCGATGATGAATATGAGATTACAGGAAGAGAGCAGGACGTGTATGCACGTAGGTCTAAAGATCCCCACACAAATGGTTTTGGCAAGAAACTAATAGAATTTTGTATAACATTTAATGTAACTCCACTAAATGGTCTTTGTATGGGAAAGTTCGACAATGCATACACGTTTTATTCCGAAAGGGGTAACAGTATTATAGATTACTATATATGTTCTGTTGAACTGTTAGAAAATGTGAACAAGTGTCAGATAGTAGACAGAGTTGAAGCTCAGCATATGCCTATTATGATGGAATTACAAAGCACACTGTCTAACGCACAAGAGAACGAGGGCAAGAAATCTTACGTGAAGAAACTAAAGTGGGATCCCACAAAACAACAACAGTATGTCCAGTTCATAGAATCGGAAGAGGCAAAACAAACAATGGCGCAAATAACAGAAGAAATAGAAAGAGATGTAGACACGAGTATAGACAGATTTAATAAGCTATTAAAAGAGGCAGGGAAAGACATGTACAGAACAATAGGTATAGGAGGAAAATATAAGACTACAAACAGCTGGTATGATAAAAAATGTCAAATCAAATAGAAAAAAGCAAAACAAGCACTCAATAGACTGACATGGACGAAAAAGGATAAAAATCCAACCATTTATGAAGTAAGGAGAGAGGCTTACAGGAACAAAAGAGCAGTATACAAAGAAACAATTAGAGAAAAGAAAAAAACAGTATAAAAAGCAAACATACGACACACTAATACAAAATCGCAAGGACAGCCGAATGTTTTGGAGCACCATAAAAAGTGTTAGAAGGAAGAAGAACACATTACCATCTATTGATATTACACAGTGGAAAGCGCATTTCGAAAGCATTTTGAATCCACATGACACAGAAATACTAAACGATAGAGAAGAAGGACCACAAGAAGAAGAAGAAGAAGTGTTAAATGAAATTCACGTACAAGAATTAGACGAAGAGATAACCGAAAACGAAGTAAGATCAGCTACAGAGAAATTAAAAAAAGGCAAACCACCAGGTATTGATGAAATCCCTCCTGAATTTCTTAAAACCATAGGACAAAATATAGTGCCATTCTTAACGAAATTATTCATTAAGTTATATCAAGATAGCTACTTCCCCATAGAATGGTCAAGGGCGGTGATTATACCACTACACAAGAAAGGAGATAGACAGAATCCAGGAAACTATAGAGGAATATCCTTATTATGCATCATAAGCAAGATTTACACAGCAATATTAAACAGAAGACTATATGATTGGGCAGAAGCAGAAAATAAAATTAGCAAAGAACAGGCAGGCTTCAGGAAAGATTTCTCAACAGTAGATCATATTTTCACTCTAACATCCATGATAAGTAACTGCCTATACGGCAGAAGAAGAAGTAAATTGTATGTAGCCTTCACTGATTATCAGAAAGCGTTTGACACAGTAAATAGAGAAAAACTCTGGGAAATCCTACAGAAACACAAAATATCTACGATGATGCTTAACATGGTAAAAGCTATTTATAAAACAGTACAAGCATGTGTAAGACATGGAACTGAACTAACAGAATTCTTTGAATGTCACACAGGAGTGAAACAAGGGTGCTTACTGTCCCCCCTAATCTTTTCATTACTAATTACAGAAGTTGCAGACAATGTCACAGCTAAAGGAAGACACGGATATCAATTCTTACCTGGAAAGGCAGAAATATTTTCACTTCTATTCGCTGATGACATAGCTTTAATAGCAAGAACACCAGCAGGTCTGCAAAACCAAATATAGAACCTACAGGAAGCCTCGGACCGCATTGGACTAAAGGTTAATCTCCAAAAAACAAAAATCATGGTCTTTAGAAAAGGAGGATACCTTGGCAGACTAGAAAAATGGAACTACAAAGGGGAAGAAATTGAGGTAGTAAACAGCTACAAATATTTAGGTTTCACTCTAACGACTAAATTCTCAGTAGATATTTCACTTTCAGAATATGCAGGAAGGGCGAAAGGGAAAATAGGTGAAATAATGAAAACAATGTATAGTTTAGGACACTTAGATATAAACATATTTTTAAGCTATTTGATACACAGGTCAAATCACTGCTACTGTACGCAGCAGAAGTATGGGGTTTGACTCGTTATTCAGCGGTGGAAAATATACATTTATTCGCATGTAAAAGATACATGGGGGTAGGGAGAAAAACGCCAAACAACTTAGTATACAGAGAACTAGGCAGATATCCGATGAGTATAGATAGTTCAATAAAAGCAATCAGATATTGGTTTAAATTAATGAAGATGACTCCAGACAGGATACCTAGACAAGCATATGAAAGAGAAAAAACAGAAATTGACAAACCACAGAACTGGGCGCTGGAAGTTAAACGCTGTTTGGATATGTATGGCTTTTCTGAAGTCTGGTTGAATGAAGGCGTAGAAAACGAGCAAAGATTTATCATAACACTAAAACAAAGAATCATAGATTGTTACAAACAGAACTGGCATAACAAAATAGCGAATAGTGAACGATTTACAACATGTCATACGTTTAAAACTATACACCAAACTGAAGAATACTTTCACGCAATCACAATCGCGAAGTTCAGAAAAGCATTGACAAGACTACGATTAGGAATAAATGAACTGCATGGCAATAAAAAATATATAGATAATCAAGCTATAACAACATGCCCCTTCTGCCCAACAGTAGAAACAGAAATGCACTTCTTAATGTGGTGTCCCAATTACAGGCAATTGCGAACAAAATACATTTTCAAACATTTTAGTAATAGAAACGCAGTCACACTGGAAAGTCTGCTACAAAACGATAATACTGAAATCATAAGAGATATTGCAATGTACATCTTCTATGCCTTAAAAACGAGAGAAACCCATATATAATAGTAATATTGACGATATAGGAAGAACAGAAATTCTAAACAGAAAACAAAATATTTTACAATCAACGTTTCAATCAAATGTTTTTGTTGTTGTCATGTTGAAATGTATGTTGCGTACTCCTGTGGACGGGCCAAGGGCCCACAATAAATGGCGCGGCGTGAAAGCGCGCGTCAGGCGTCAGGCGTCAGGCGTCTCTCTCTCTTGCTTAGAACAAAGTGCTCCCAACCAATGTTTTTCTCAAGACACAACGACCAAATGTTTCCCTTCCACGTACCACTGCTGTTAGCAATCGCCTTTTACATAAAAACAAAGGCGACTAGATATGAGCACAAGCATCTAACAGTACCTGTGGATCGCAATGACATTTTTCCATGGATGTGTGTGTGTTCTTCAGTTTAATGTCCTTCCACTGAAAGTGATTCAGACAATAGTGAGTTTGTGGGTGAATGAGAATAAGTGGATGTGTCTATAATAATGTTAACAAAAATTGAATAGTGAGTTTGTGAGTGAATGAGAATAAGTGGATATGTCTGTAACAAGGTTTACAACAACAACAACAAAATGGAATAAAAATGTATCCCTTTTGTCCTACGTATTGTCATGTACCCCACCTTGATCCTAATTATATAAAGGAATAGATAAACTAGTAACAATGGACAATTAAATTACCAAATCAATAAATTAACAATTTTACAAATGAATACTCAGTGAACTATGCAATAAACCTTTACATACAGATTGAAGAACAGAATAATTGTTAAGTATGCTAGATAAAGACAAAGGAGTCGATCCATCAGTGAAACCATCAATACCCAATTTCTTAAAAATGTCTTTTGTTTTTGAACAACGTGTCAATATATGATTGCAACTTAAGGATTCTCCGCACATACATCTGACATTGTTTCAATATTTTGTTTTAATTGAATTTAAACGAAGTCTATGAATAAGACTCTCAATCTCTCTAGATGAGCAAATAAAACGTTTGGATGGTCTGTTTTTGTTGTCTCTGTCATGTTGATTAAAACAATTACGACTATACTGTATGGCTGTATTTAACAATAAGATTTTACCATTTTCGTGGGATTTTCTATTAATAATTGAATAGCATTCTGTTAAATCTAATGGAACATTCACGGACACAGCATCATTACTATTTTGGGCTGCTTGTTTTGCAGCTCGATCTACTCTTTCGTTTCCATATATGCCGCAGTGAGAAGGCACCCAGCAAAAAGTCACAGTAATTCCTTTGATTGAAAGAAGGTGTATAAAATGATTTATTTCAAATATCATATCTTGGCGTATGCGTGAATTGGGAGACTTTATCGCAAGAAGCGCTGCTTTCAAATCAGCACATATTAAAAGTTGACTGTTGTTTATGGGAAAAGTTAGTACAAAATCCAAGGACTTCAATATAGCAAATAGTTCTGCACTGTATATAGATAAGTTGTTACCAAGATAAAATAACTTTTGAATTTGTAAACTAGGGATTACGAAAGCTGCTCCTGAATTTGAATTATCAAGCACTGAACCATCCGTATATATTTTTGAATGATTATTGTAATTATCTTCTAAATGAGAGCATACATGAGTTTTTAAAAGATTAGGTGAGTCATTTTTTGATAAATCTGTGTATTCTATATCAAAGATTGCTGTTGATTGTTCCCATTTTGGCATCGGAGAAAACGTTGGATTTTTAGCAATGTTATTTTGATCTATATTAGTTTTTCTCAGAAGATCGCAAGAATAAGAACAGATAGATTTTGCTGAGAGTATGTTTTGAGCACGCTTTCCAAAGTCCATTTCCGAATCTAAGCATACCTCTTGAGAACAAAAAATTTTTTACGAGAAACTTTTCAAAACAAACTTTGAAGCAGAAGCTTTTCGGAAGTCTGTGAGTGGTAAAACACCTACCTCATTGTATGTCCCTAAATTTGATGTATGTGTGGGGACTCCAAGGGCAATTTTATAAGATTTGCAATCAACACTTTGAAGTTTATTTAAAAGATATTGAGGTGCATTAAAGAAAACTTCTTGAGCATAGTAAAGTCTTGAACGAACTAAAGCATTTGCTAAGATGGTTAATGTTTTAGAATCTTGAGCCCAGGATTGTTTATAATATTAAGGAAGTTTAAGTTTTTCCTTGCTTTGTTTAGAATGTAACCAATGTGAGCATTCCACGTAAGTTTGCTACTTAATATGACTCCTAGAAATTTAACGTTTTTAACATAGTTTATAGTTTTACCATCCAATGTAAATTTTAGTAGCTTTTCTGGATCATAACCAGAGTTAAAGAGCATCATGTGAGTTTTTTCTGTTGAAAGGGAAAGCCCATTTTCATGTAAGAATTCGTTTATTTTATTGAGCTCATGCTGGTATTTGATTTTGATGTAATTAAGAGATCGTAGAGAAGTATGGCGTTTCATAGTTACTTTCACCCATAAACATATGTCGTCAGCAAACTGAGCTAATTCTGTATCTTTTGAGAGACCTTTTGGTAGATCATAAATCAGAATGTTGAATAACATTGGTGAAATTACAGAACCTTGGGGTAGACCCATCTGTAAAGGCCTAGGGATTGAATAAGTTTTTCCTATTCATGTTTGAATAGACCGGCAATGAAGGAACTCTTGAATATAATTAAACATATTACCATTAATACCAATATTCTTAATTTTATACAGCAAGCGCTTATGCCATACATGTTCGTATGCCTTACGAATGTCAAAAAATGTGGCTAATATGTTCTTGCGACGTGCAAATTGATGTTTTACCTGGGTAGAAAGTTTAACCAAGTGTTCAATTGTGGATCTACCTGTTTGAAATCCAGCTTGATTGATAGGAATTATGTTATGTTTATTGCAATGGTGAACTAATCTTTTTAATATATTTTTTTTCCATTAATTTACATGTATTTGATGTTAAAGTAATGGGGCGATAACTACTTATATCTTTCATAGGTTTTCCCTTCTTAAGAATTGGAACAACAATAGATTGTTTCCAAATCATAGGCATTTTTCCATTTCCCCAACATTTCTGAAAAAATGAGAGGAGAAAATGTATTACATTTTGTGGAAGATGATTAAGGATTTCATTAGATATGCCATCTAAACCCACTGATGTCTTACTGTTTAAGTTACTTAAACATTCTTTAACTTCTTGAATTGTTATTGGAGTATTTAGGTAATGATCTTCAATAGGATTTGGTTTATTATAAATGTCTTTATTTTCTTCATTTTCTCGATAATTTTTATTTTCAGTTGATAAATTTTCTTTGCTGCTATTTTTAGCAAACAAGTCAGCAAATGCCTCAGCTTTATCAAAATTAGATGGAAATTCAGAACTGGTAAGACGAACAGGACAATTTGGTAGATTAATTCCACTTTTCATTGTTTTTAATTTTGTCCAAACTTTTTCTAATATCTTTAAAGTTTGATACATTATTTTCACAAAGGATGACCAATATTGTCGTTTTTCTCGAGCATTTATTCTGTTTTGTAGATTCTTTACAATTTTTCTCTCCAAATTCTTTATGACTTTTTCTTTTTGATCTTTTTCACGTTTATATTCTTTCGATTTCGCAATTTTCTCATCTTTTGCACGTTGACAAGTGTCGTTCCACCAGATATTACCCAGATGTTTTTTAGATTTTACAGATTTTACTGTTGGGATGGATTCACGAGCAGCTGAATGTATGGTCTTTTGAAATCTGTCATATAGTGTATCAACATCTTGATTATTAATGGTATCAATATCAATGTGGAATGAACGTAATAAGACAGAAAATTTGTTCCAATTTGCAAATTTGTAACAATATTTTGGAACTTTGTCATGTGTTGCATCATTTGTTTTCCATTGCATGTTTTCTAATGTAATAATAATTGGAAAATGGTCACTATTTAATGAGTCGTCAAGGGTTTGCCAGTCGCAAAACACTGCTAAATCAGGAGATATCAATGACAAGTCAGTGGCGCTTGGGTTGTTTTTTGGACTGTCTGGGATGCGAGTAATACAACCATTGTTTAAAAGATAAAGAGATGCATCTACAATATTTTCTATAAAGCGATTGTTCGTTACTTTTTGACACCCCTTTACCCAGAAAGGTGAATGGGCATTAAAATCCCCAGTGATAAGATATTTATTAGAATTGTCTGACTGGAGTAATCGTAACCATTCCGTATTAATATCATTGGGTCCTTGTGGTAAATAAACAGATATTATTGTTAATACACTTGAATTTGTTTGTACCCTGGCTGCACAGGCATGCAACCTAGCAATATCTGATGGAATAGGACTTGCACATGGCGTATACTTCTCATCCTCATGTACATATATAGCTACATTAACTTTTTCATTTTCGTCGACGTTTTGGATAACAGGTGGAAAATAATAGTTTGGTAACTTAGGTAGTTTGTCCTTCCGAATATTTAGTGATTGCCAAGCTAATATGTTATATTTTTCTTCAGCTAACTGCTGTATAAGTTGATCCTTACCAGTTAGAATGGATCGACAATTCCATTGATAAACTTTAAAATCTTTGTCCAACATTCAATTTTCAAACAAGAAGAAATAGTAATAGAAAATAACCAGAAAAACCAATTAACAAAAAAAAAAAAAAAAAAAAAAAAGAGATTCCCTGCGCAGTGAGTTTAAAGGCTACAAAAAACGAAGATCAGCCTGAAAATCTACACAAAAAGGAATAATTCAAACACACAAGGCTTAATGTATCTCAGCACATAATCAATGACTAGAATTTTATAACGTAGACAGCAAGAAAAAGATCACATCTACACTTCTAGGAGTGGTGAGTTAATAGTTCATGGGAACGTGAAATCTGTTGGACCATGGACCACTGGACCACCGTTGTCCTCCCTCAGGGTAAGGGTGGAAGCTCCTAGGTGTTGTAGGCGGGGGACGTCTCGACGACTTCCGTGGCTGTTTCCAAAAAAGGCCTCTGATGTGACGCCCAATGTTGACTGCAAGGGTCCTGGCTCCTTCGCTTGAAGGGTGAATCCCATCAGTGAGGTTCCATTTGTTGGGAGAGAGATTCGCATGGCTGATGAGGGAGATATCTTTCACATTGTTCAGTTTCATTCCAAGTAGGGCATTGAAAAAGTCCACCTTGGTGTTCAGTTGTAAATCTTCAACTGGGGCCACCTTGCTGACGATGATCTTGCTCACAGGATGTTCCTTTTTATGTTCGTGATTGTCTCCACAAACTGATCTGAGCATGCTTCAGGGATGCTTTCTTTAAATCGTTTACTCCGCAGTGAACGACGACAGCATCAAAGCATCGTTCATGTTTCGACATAGCGTCTTCAAGAGACGTTCTGATGTCCTTCGTCGTGTATGTTTTGCGGCAATTCACAGAAAATCCATATGATTTTCCAAGACGGTTCTTTTCAACTTTGTTAAGAATGGAGTCATTCAAAAAGAGCACCCTTGGATGGACTTTACTTTCGTTCTTTGGTAATCCAGAATGGTTTTGACGTAGGTTGTTTCTGACGTCAGAGTTTGATTTTGCGTCATCTTTGGCGTTCTGATGCTTGATTTTATGCCTGTTTTCTACCGTTTGATTCTGGGCCGTTCTGTTTTCGTAGGCCTATTTTTTATTTTGTTTTTGATCGGCAAATTATTCGGTATTGGTTGTCTAGAAGCTTGGGGAGAGTCAGAACGAGCAACCTCTGCATAGGAACGGGTAGGCGGATTGTCCGTTTGTGTTCCGACACTTGTACTCTTGACCTTCGTTTTCGCACAATCGATCAATGAATCCAATATTTTGTTTTGATTTTCAGTTTTTTCTTCGAGGAAAACTATTTTTTCACACAGAAAAGCTAACTTATTGTCTGTGGAGGAAAGACTCACTTCTTTTCTGATGACACTGTCGGTCTCTTCGTGCTTCGTCAACAGGGATTTGTTGAACGGTCTCCGCAAGATGGCGTCAGCAGACAAGAAGCTGAAAACATGCTTCTAGACGTTTTATAATCGTGTCAGCAGAAACATGATCAAAAATGACAAAAATTAGACGTGTGGGTAGCTTTCTTTCCATTCTGTCAAATGGAGTGTGTGGTCACCCTAAAGGCAAGGCTACAACTGTTAAGATCATCAAAGAAAAGTGCCAGCGGATGTGTGTGTGTGTGTGTGTGTGTGTGCGTGTGCGTGCGTGTGTGTGTGTGTGTGTGTGTGTGTGTAAGTGTGTGTGTGTGGTGTGTGTGTGAGAGAGAGAGAGAGTGTGTGTGTGAGTGATTTCTCAGCCTACTGAACAAATTCAGTCTCAGCCTACTGAACAAATTTAGGTCTCTTTACTAAACCAACAAACCATTGTTGACTGAAATGTACTTGTGTGTGTGCTTTCCCCCGTTACAGAGTGAGTGGACTTTACATTCTGTGTGTGAGACATATTGTTAGAGTGTTCCGTGTAAATTCTTCACTGGAGGCTCTCGTTATTGAAAATTAGGCTGAAACTATTTTTTAGTATGCTAAAGAAGCATCAAGTCGGATACATGTAGGCCTACAGTCACTCCTGAACACGCGCTCCCTCTCTTCCGCGCCCATATTTTGTTAAGTCCATCACAAGCACACTTTCCTCTCATACATATATCCGTACATACTTGCACACAAGATCTGCACTATCATACACAGACTGACGAACATACCTGCATGCATCATTTGATGATATATTCAAAACAATAAACAAGTTATTTGATGATATATTCAAAACAATAAACAAGCAGATCTATCCAGAAAATCTACTCGATCCTTTAGAGCAAAAGTCATATTTTGCGGAATGATAGTGGGCAGAAGGATATGGTTTGGTGAGGGAGGGGGTGAACATGAACACGAGCATATACTCATTTTCTTTGAAGCATGCTTCTTCAAAATGTCTGGAACATATGTCTATGTTGAAACCGGCGTCCATTGTGTTGACTGCCCGTACAAGTGCTCGTTCCCAATCAGGATTTCTTGGTCTTTTAATTCGAAAACAATGATAGGCCTCTATGCCTAGATTGGCAGGCTGGGCAACCACCTACAGCACAATTCTTTCCTGGCATCCTGATGGACTTTGTATCAGCAAATAACTCGTCGATGATCTGAACAGCGACTTGCTCACGTAGCGAAAGGGAGTAAACCGGAAGAGAAGCGGACGCCTGATCGAAGAGAGCAGCGCAAACGAAACATGAGCCCTATGACGTCAGTGTTGGCGGTCCCCTTCCTCTACGTCTCTGGACACACACAGTGGTGGCCGCTGACCGAGTGAGGCACTCGCTTTGCGGCAGTGAATTCCTCTTGTAGGCCTACAACTCAGCTCTTCAACTGGTCGAGCTGGGGTGATTCGACGTGCTGTCGTATTCTGCATCTAATCGCCTCGCATCTTACATCTAGTGTGTGGGCGTGTGTGCCAGTGTGAGATCTAAAGGTGAACATCGTTGTGTAGTAGGTGATGTGATTTCGCC
Organism: Conus canariensis; assembly: GCA_033310375.1. Lineage (NCBI taxonomy): Eukaryota > Metazoa > Mollusca > Gastropoda > Neogastropoda > Conidae > Conus > Conus canariensis. The sequence continues at coordinate 47,512,665 of CM065743.1, read as the reverse complement.
CTTCGGCTTTTGTGTGTTAACAGTACCATTAGCTGAAGGAAAGCCCAGTTCCAACATTGAGATCCCAGTGAGTTGTATTCTATGACGTTTGTCGGGCAATATTGACTCGTGCATGATGTGAATGCAGGATGCGCTCTCTGTCTGTCTGTCTGTCTCTCACTCACACACTCACTCACTCTCTCTGTCTGTCTGAGTCACTGTTTGTCTCTGTCTTCTGTCTGTCTGCCCCCCCCCCCCCCCCCCCACGCATATGGCGCGCACGTGTGCTGAGGTACACATTCGTTACACGCACAAGTACGCATTTCTTGTGCAAGGTGGGGGGGGGGGGGGGGGGGGAGAGAATCTTTATTTTCAAGAGCAAGAGCTGAGCATGGATGATTTGTTAACTTTTTCTCCCATCTGGTTCTTGTCCCTTCAGAGACTAGAGCTATTAACAGAATAGTTACACAATATGGAACTTATCTTCCCAAGAATAGTGATAAAATATTCATATCAGCATCAAAGAACACATACATACACACCAGGAGTGTCTATCATTTCCAGCCCACCCCCTCCACACACACACGCGCGCGCGCGCGCGCGCACGCATGCACGCACGCACGCACAAACACAAACACACTCACACACACACACACACACACACACACACACAACACACACATTCAGTCACAAGTACGTTGTATACAATATTCGTACGCCGGCGGAAAGAGCACGTAAGAAGTTAACACGACCATAGCGTGATGAATGATTCATGAGGTAGTCATGTTATAGTGCACCAGCATTATATTCGTATTCAGCATTCTTGTTCACAAAGCATGTTTGGTTTTCAGGGCAGTGGAGATAATGTTTTAAAGAGAGAGAGAGAGAGAGAGAGAGAGAGAGAGAGAGAGAGAGAGAGAGAGAGAGAGGTCTCAGCATGTCAGTCATACTTGCATTATTATGCCAAACATATCTCTGTCTTAGCTCATAGGCAGACAGCAAGTTTCAGCAGATCACTGTGTATTTTTACATCTTTTCATTCTTCATGTGTGCATTCTAACAAAATGACGCGTGCGCACGCGCGCACGCGCACGCACACACACCCACACTGGATTCATACTGTTTTTGCATTGCAAGGATTTATTTATTTTTCTTTTCTTTTTTTCTTTTTTTTCTTTTTTTTTTTTTTTTTTTTGGTG
>CM065743.1:47498987-47506487 GCA_033310375.1 Conus canariensis | reverse complement strand
GTGGTTTACTAACGATCTGAAAGAATGTGTAGATATAAATTACTCGGAAAGACTAGCAGATGTCAAACACTTATTCAAAATATGGGTAAAACGACAGTTAACACCTCTTGGTAGGGTAGCAATACTAAAATCTCTTATCCTCTCAAAGTTGACACACCTCTGGTTACTATTACCAAACCCACCAGACACATTTTTTCAAACATGTCAACAGGTTTGTTACAAATTTGTTTGGAACAAGAACCCAGATAAGATTAACCGAAAAACTGCCAATAAAAGTATCAGAGATGGCGGTATTGGTCTTCCTGACCTAAAAACGTTTGTTTTATCTCTGAAGCTGTCCTGGATACGTAAAGCTGAAACGTCAACCCATAAATGGCGAAATATTCTGTTGCATAACTTCCCTAAGTGGTCGCTTATGAAAAAATGTGGTCCAGAATTCGTTTCCAAATTCACCAAGTATAATCAGTTTTGGGCTGAAGTTCTTGATGCATATAAAGTTTTTTACTACAAGTGTTCCCCGCAAAACTCCACCGAACTTCTTGCCGAACCATTATGCCATAATAAGCGATTTCAAATTGGAAAGAAGTGTATTGTATTGAAAAAAAACTAAGTAGCAAAGATTTTAACTGTCTCGCCCACTTTTTTGATGATAAAGGAAAGTTTTTGCCACATGCACTTTTTAAAGAAAAATATAATGTAAATATTGATTTTGTTACTTTTGCTGGCTATAAATCGACTATAATGGACTATGTAAAAACGTCTGGTATCACTATAAAAAACGATAAGTACATAAACTCATCATTGTGCTTTAAATAGCTTTTTGCTATAAATAAAGGTTCCAAATTGTATTATGATATCTTTATTGCAAATAACCTTAAGCCAAAATGCTGTGATAAATGGGACATAAAATTGTTAATGCAAAATGATTGGAAATCCTGCTTTTTGCACGCGCATAAGATACGTGATGTAAGGCTGCAGTGGTTTCAACTGAAAATATTACACAGGTGTTTATGCACAAATGTTGTTTTAAAGGAGATTGGAATCGTTGAAAATAATAACTGCAGTTTTTGTAGCACAGTCAAAGATAGCATTGATCATATGTTTTGGAAATGTCACCATGTACAAGTATTTTGGAATGCCCTCATTGGTTTAATGAAAGAAAAATGTTTGAATGCTGAAAATGTACTTTTGACAGAAGCACTCGTACTATTTGGCTATGACAATATGATTGTTGGCGACACCGTCTTTTACTTTATAATACTATTTGCGAAGCATTACATATATGTTTGTAGAATAAACAACACCCTGCCACAAGTACATGTATTCATAAACAAATTAAAATTTAGATACAAAATTGAGGAACATATTACATATTTAAAATTAAACCATGCAGAATTTTTGACCAGATGGCTGGCATACAGACCATTAATGGATACTGTTTAACAGTTATACCCTTTTGTTATTGTTTTCTTTTCTTTGTAAACAACTTGCACTAATAGATTCAGAAGTGTAAGATGAAGTGTGTGAATGAACACTTTTTGTGCATTATTAGAGGCCTGAGTATAATATTTTGCTAAATGTAATGATGTAAAAAACGTCCCTGTCAGCATGATTTTTCTTAATACACCCCCCCCCCCCCCCCCCCCTCTCTCTCTCTCTCTCTCTGTTTTTGTTTTGTTTTGATTCGATAATGTTCGCATGAATATGTGAATTCAAATTGTTTGGGATGATTTATTTATTTATTTATTGATATACATATTTGCTTTCCCTCATTACTTTTCTCCCCATTTTTTTCCTGTAAATATATATGAATGCAAATAAAAAAAAGTTAAAAAAAAAGTTTCAGCAGAAAATTCTGTCTGTCTGTCTGTCTGTCTGTCTGTCTCTCTCTCTCACACACACACACACACACACACACACACACACACACACACACACCACACACACACACAGAAGCTCTCTCTCTTAGCTCATAAGTAGACAGCAAGCTGGAGCTGAAAATTTTGTCTGTCTGTCTGTCTGTCTGTCTGTCTGTCTGTCTCTCTCTCTCTCTCTCTCTCTCTCTCTACACACACACACACACACACACACACACACACACTCTCTCTCTCTCTCTCTCTCTCTCTCTCTCTCTCTCTCACACACACACACAACTTTTAGGTGTGGGATAATCAGGATGTTCTAGATTTTTTTTAATGTTTTTGAAAAATGTTTATTGAAGGGTGTACAATTGACCATATAATTTGTAGGCTATGATATGTTGATATAGTTAAAGATTTTTAAAGGTAACTATGTTTTAATAAGAATGAATGGATTCATGTAGGGTGTGTTAGGTCTTACTGACATTGCTTTCTTTCTTTTAAGATATTTTAAGATATGAAAGGCAAGCATTACGTCAGTAATTAATAGCGATGTCATTTGCACCTTGTTCACTAAATTTGCACCTTGTTCACTAAATGCCCCACTGCATGTACATGCTCATCATCTTTACCATTATAGTGCAGGACATAGTCTTCTTCTGACCATTCTGATGTCCTTGTTCACTAAATGCCCCACTGCATGTACATGCTCATCATCTTCACCATTGTAGTGCAGGACATGGTCTTCTTCTGACCATTCTGATGTCCTTGTTCACTAAATGCCCCACTGCATGTACATGCTCATCATCTTCACCATTGTAGTGCAGGACATGGTCTTCTTCTGACCATTCTGATGTCCTTGTTCACTAAATGCCCCACTGCATGTACATGCTCATCATCTTCACCATTGTAGTGCAGGACATGGTCTTCTTCTGACCATTCTGATGTCCTTGTTCACTAAACGCCCCACTGCATGTACATGCTCATCATCTTCACCATTGTAGTGCAGGACATGGTCTTCTTCTTACTGTTCCTCTCTGTTCTTCCATCTGCCTTCACAGATGTTTAGGATGTGTCAGGAGTATCTAGCAAGCTCGTGAGTCAGTCCTTACTCTATTCCAGCCTGTCTGAATGTTTGTTTTAGATTCATGCACAAGATGATAAATATTGGCCCTTATGTCTTCAATTTCCACAGAGAAAATGATAAAATGGTACCACAGACATTTAGAAACCTGTAATAATAATAATAATAATAAAAAAAAGATTGTTACCAAAAGTGACATGTTTGCATTTACTGGAGAATGAAGCTCGAGAAAGAATTGTTTTAAATAATCCGTATGTTTTTTTTTTCCCCCTCAAAACAGAGGTTAGCAGGCTGGACCAGCAACGTACAGTTGTTTCACTCTGTTGGGAGATTATCAGGCATGTCACTGGATCCTGGTTACCTGCTAATGAAAAGCCTTTCTCTAAAAGCAAACAGAAAAAATCCCTGAAATGGAGTGGTTCCACCTACCCATAAGAAAAGAAAAGAAAAAAAAAGTGAACATGACGGCTAGGTGAAGGATGAAATGATAACAACATTTACATAATGTAATTGTCATTACATACATGTATAATGCGGCACCTCATGCAGAGTGCAAGCTGTGCACACTGTGCGATGTCAAAGTATGCAAAATATGCGTTAAAAGATGATGTACTTATATATCAATCTGTCTACACATATATTGCTTTATCAGTCTATCATTCCATCTCTCTCTCTCTCTCTCTCTCTCTCTCTCTCTGTCTCTGTCTGTCTGTCTGTCTGTCTCTTCTCTCTCCTGCGAATACTCTGTGTGTGTGTGTGTGTGTGTGTGTGTGTGTGTGTGTGTGTGTGTGTGTGTGTGTGTGTGAACGTGTGTGCGCATGTTTACGTGTCAGGATTCAAAATACCCACCTGTCCAACTGTCTATGACAACTGAATCATCTGGCATCTAAGTAGAAATTCTCTCTCCATATTTCCCTCAAGCGACCAAATTTTGTTAGTGTCGGTGAAAGGATGACTGAAAAGTAAGCTTCCGTGTGAACCAATCGTTTTTCCATCTTCCCCTTTCACGTTCATACCTTACTTTATCACTCTACCCTCCCCTTGCCACCCCCTCCTTCTCTCCCCCCCCCCCCCCCCCCCCACACACACACACACACACTCCCTCTCTGGTTTTCTCGCTGAGGAATCTAACAGATTTCCCATTTTCTTCAGGCAAGACGTGTTCTTTGCATAGAACATGTCAAAAGCATGTAAGCATTGTCAGCTGGGAATGACAGATCGAATCTGTTCCATTTATCTGTATTGTTAAATGTTTGTAGACATGAAGTGGATTTATTCTGGAACATGTGTGTGTGTGTGTGTGTGTGTGTGTGTGTGTGTGTGTGTGTGTGTGTGTGCGCGCGCATGTGTGTGTGTGTGTGTGTGCAGAAGAGGGAGAGAGAAACAGAAGAGACAGAAAGCGAGACGGAGATGTTATAGTTTTATTCAGTCCAGGAATGCTTAAATGATGGAAACATAACTGTTTTGTTTTTCTATTCTAAAACACTCTTAAACAACACACAATAGAAAATGTTTTCATTTTCTGTTTATACCCTCATGAATAAATAAACTGAGTTATATATTTCTCTCTAATAGGCCTCAACTACATGTATACAGAACATGCCATTACTGGACAGGGTTTAGACAGGTATTAAAAAGTCTGGAAAAGTCTGAAAAGTCCCCTACATCAAGGTCTTTTCAATATCTGGGTCTTCTGGCCATTGAAAGTAGTATTGAAAATGCAGGTCTTGGCCTGGAAAAAGTCTGGAAAAGTCTGGAATTTTGAGTTGCATTTCCTGTATGAACCCTACTGGAATATGTCAGCTGACTTGTCACTGCACTGCCAATAAGTAATTTTATCAACCTTTTGTTTACTAAGGAGGGGATGGAGGTGGGGGAGCAAGTAGAAATTATGCGTGTGGTGGGATATGAGAGGGGGCAGGTAGATTTTTTTTTTTATCTACCTGTCCTCACGAAAATGTAAAAGAAAAAGTTGGGAATTTCAAGCGCTGGTATTTTTTCATTTATTTATTTTTGGGGTCATTTGTGTAGATCCACCACTGTATCCCCCTCTGGTCAGTGGATACGACAACAACCAGATCCTCTACCAAGGTGACAGTTTGACCTTGAGTTGTACTGTCACTGGAGGTGACCCTGTGGTAAACTCTGTGTCCTTGACCTGTCCGGGTCATGAGCAGGATGCAACCAATGGACAGTCCAGCAGTTTGGAGATCTCATCCCTGAGTGATTCTGACAACAACCTGGTGTGTGTGTGCCGTGGTCACTGGGTCAGAGAGAGGTACTACACCTTGACAGATTCCAGGACTTTGACTGTGTATTGTGAGTATCAACATCATTATCATCATCATCATCATCATCATCGTCATCATGTTCATCATCATCATCGTCATTATTGTTATCAGGGCTTTGGCTGTGCATTGTGACTATCATCACCATTATCATAATCACCATCATCTTGATCATCATCATCTTATGTCATTATCATTATCATTGTCGTCATCATCTTCATTATTGCTGCTGGAATCATCTTCACAATCACCATTTTTATCATCCTGATAATGATAACAATAGTAACAAGAATAATAATAGTAATAATGACAACAACGACAACAATAATAATAAAAATAATGATAATAAAAATGATAATTGTGGTGGTGTGGAGGGGTAAGGTGTGTGCAGGTGAAGACAGGCAGATGGTGATTAGTGCAGGAGCCAAGGGACAGCAGCCAGTCAAGACGCAGAGGACGAAGCAGAGTTTTTTCTCCTTTTATTTTCCTTCCGTAACAAGGAGCTCAAGCCAGGAACACCGCCCTGGGAACACTCTCTCTCACTGAGCACACTCTCTGCATTCTCGGGACACCCTCTCGGGCACACCCCTGTCTCACACACAACGCCTCTTAAATATGTAGCACGAGCCAGACCGCAAAGCCAGCAACACACTGCTGCAGTCAAAACAGCCTCGCGAGATGGAAACTGACAGAAATTTGTGCTATCTATCGCAGCTTCAGTGTTGTCTGGCTCGCTGTCCATTCAAAGTATTCAAACATATCTGATACCGATGAAAACCTTAGAGCCCAAGGAATAAAATGTATTAAGTCACATTCGACAATTTTGTTGCTGTGTTAAATTGTTGATGATTTAAGTCGGGGAGTGAACCCACTTTTAACGTGTTTACGATCAAAAAGACCTAACAGTGTGAAAAAATTCTGTTATGAATGAATAGCTGGTACTTCACTCTTTTCATACAATAAATTTCATTATCCAAGATGGTGTCTGAGGGGATAACTTTGTTTTCGAAAATTGATGGAAAACACAACTGACTTTCCTCACCACATGGCCGTAGGCATGGTTTTGATACGATTTTCAATAACATTTTACTCTGTTGAAATGGTCCATCCAATGATAAATTGTATACATTTTTCGTTGCTTCTATCATAGAAATGGAGTCATTAACAAGATTCTGATCTGGAAGTTCAAATTTCGTAAAACGACAGTTTAGATCAAAACGCCAACAATGAATAAAGACGGCAACTCGCTCAAGGGAGGCCAGCGCCGTCAGTCATTTCGTATAGCCGCGCGTGTGCGGAAAAGATCCTAGGCATGCGATATGTGAAATGAGAACTTATGGACTTTACTCTCTCATACTTTTTGCAAAATCAAGAATTATTCAAGGTTTGTTTGACGGACAATTCAAAATGGCACCAAAATTAATTGTGCAAAATGCCAGTTTAGAAAAAAATATAGGCTTATCAGCCCAGTACGGTTGTAACGAATAAAATACAGGAATTTTTGTGACTTCAGTAACGTATATACAACTATGTAGGTTCTGAGGTATTCATAAGTTAAAGAGTTTACACACACACACAAAAAAAAAAATCAAGATTTTTCAATCAAGGGAGGTAATGGGGAAGGTAACTCTTGAACAAAATATTTCATCTACAAGTAACTATGCCATGCAATGTATCGTTAGTATGCGGCTACATAATAATAAATAATAATAAGATAATGTTGCTTATAGAATAAATAATAATAATAATTGTTATGATAATAATAATGATGCTAATAAAAACAATAATAATAACAACAGTAATACACAACTACTACTACTACTAACTTGATTGGGGAAAGAAATAATACTTTAGTTCTCCCAAACCAAATCTGGACACAGAGAAACAGCACAAGCTCGTCACGACCAGTTGTGCCATCAGGGTAAACTTGTGATAAATGTAGTTTCTAAATGGTGGTGGGGTTGGGGGGGGGGGGGGGGGGGGGGGGGGGTAGGGGGCCTTATCACTGTCCTTTGTGGTGATGACAAAGGGCTGTGGATGGTTTGTGCTTTGCTTTGTTCGCCCACTTAGCTGTTGGAATTCGCCGCTTCCCTGCCCTGACATGGGTCACACTGGGTGGTCTCCCGCTGCAGAATCAGTCACCGTGTCACATCGATCCCTGGCGGCAGCTGATGGAGGGGACACTAAGGTGCAAGGTCTGCTGACATACAGGGCCACACATCTGTAGACCTCCCCTGGACCCCACCCTTCTGTCTTCACTCATCACGAA
>CM065743.1:47491487-47493987 GCA_033310375.1 Conus canariensis | reverse complement strand
CTATCGTTATTCAAAGAGTACAAAATCATACTCATATAATCTGATCTATGGGCAGCCATCACAGCAGATGATCCAGACAAGACTCGACAGACTTCTACTCCCACTCTCTCTCCCACACTCGCTCCCACTATCGCCCCATCCGCCTCACGCTCCACTACCCCCCCCCCCCTCCCTCTCTCTCTCTCTCTCTCTGAGCAGAGAGCGGAAGAACGGGCAAGAGACGGCTAAAGGGAGATTGGCGCTGTGTGCGCGTAGCGGAATGGAACGCATTCATCGCCGCTTCATGCTGATTTACATGTTGACCTACTTCTTAATTCTCCTACGTGCCTTATTGTTTGCTTTACTAAACTGGCCAAATTCTTGTCCTACTTTCGTTTCCTGGATTATCTTTCTTACATACTTCATCACTTCATGGTCAAATTATTTATCTATGTTTCCCTTTGTATTCATTTCGTAGTTTTACATGTGTATGTATATACAGATTTTGTTACTTATTTTAACCTTCCTCTTCCATATGTTTTCTTATACATTTGATTTTCTATTATACGCACATTTTCCATACTCATTTAACTTGAACCATTCATATACCTAGACTAACCCCCCCCCCCCCCCCCCAACGGTAGCCACGTTTGTTCCCATATTGTGTTATCCGGTTGCTTCCTCCATGCCCCCCCCCCCCCCCCCTCCCTTCATGCTCCTTATTTGTCACGTATTCTGAATTTATATCCATTCAGATTATAATTACACGTATTCCTTCTTAAGCGCGCGCGAGAGAGAGAAAGAGAGAGAGAGAGAGAGAGAGAGAGAGAGAGAGAGAGAGAGAACTCTATCTGAACTCTGAAATTTTTAATTGTAAGGCCACCGACCTGTATACAATGGGTACACGTTTGCTGAGAATAAAATGAAAATGGGTACGGGTCATCAGCAAAAGGAAGTAATTTCTTTCCAGAAACACATAAGTAAACAATTACAAGGGGAAATGATTCAAGGAAACAAACCAAGATAAACAACAATATTTCCACTTGCGTTTGAAACCAATCACAACACATATTCATACGTTTAGTTTCCGTTCATAAGAGAGAGAGAGAGAGAGAGAGAGAGAGAGAGAGAGAGAGAGAGAGAGAGAGTTTAAATTTTCAGTACAGTTAAGATGTGATCCGTTTTATAATTACAATTTATGATTTTATTTATAAATGTTAATTGTTTCCCTGTTAAGTTTCTTTTATGATTATTATGTCATTCAGATGTTATTTGTATTATTTTCGTTTCTCATTAATCTATTAAGGCTTTTTAAATGTCAGTACAACAGCAATATGTTAATCTGACAGTAAATGGTTTCAGTCAGTCAGTCAGAGTATGTTGTGTGTGTGTGTGTGTGTGTGTGTGTGTGTGTGTGTGTGTGTGTTTCTGAGTGTGTGAGTGTATGTGCATGTGTGTTTACAAGCGTGTGTGTGAACATCACGAGAAAGGTCAGAAGAGGGGCACTAAGAGAGGATGAAGTGGACAGCGGGTTGAAGGAGGATGAGGTAAGGGAGGGAGGGAGTGGGAGAGAAAGGAAAGAATAAAAACCAGGTTAGGGATCCAGGAAATCTGGAGGTTGATGTTTTTGTATTTTGATAAAGATTTGTATCGGCGTTCTCTCCGTATTTGTGCCTGGTTCTGTTCACATGTAAAGCTTCTGAAACTGTTCAAAAGGGGGACCACATACAAAAATCTCCATTATTATTATCAGCAATCACCTCATATTGCAAAGCACTCTGTGGTGCCAGGAAAATCTACAGATATATCCCATTATCAGTGTCATTCACGAAAGTTGAAAAGTCAAATTTTGCCACCGACATCCCAGAAGCAGATGTTCTGGATGGACAACGTGGCCTCCTCTGCCTTGTTGGACATGATGGGGAACACAGCACTGTGAAGATCTTTGAAAGCACAACTGCCCATCACAGCATCCTGATCTCCTGAGGAAAAGACTATGACTTGGACATGAATCAAGAGAAAAAAATCGTCAAACCATCCGTTTTCAAACAGACAAGTGATCCAGTCCATCCTTTGATTTGATGATCCACCTTTTTCTGAGAAACCACAACTGCACCCTGGCAACACCCTGTTCTGCCCGGAAAGAGGCCAGTCTACTTTCCATTATCATTCCGATTTTTTGGAAAGAGCTCAGCATTGAGATCCAGCATTGTGACTGGGCAGCTTCAGCTCCTGTGGTAGCCATTAACATTGCCTCCAGCAAGTTAAGAAAAATCACCATTTTTGTACTCCCAGTTGTTATAGAACTGGGAGTACTGTACAATTGGAATGAAGAAATGCTGTCTGTGTGTCTGTCCGTGGTCAAAATAGGTTCCACTCGGTCCAGACAAAACTTCTGGGCCAATCTTTCTGAAAATTTGTAGGTATGCTCATTACAGGTCACGGATGATGCCCCATGTTTTATTTTACCAGAACAGCCGTTACTAACGGCTATAACGGCCCAAAGGTGTTTTTCTTCTTT
>CM065743.1:47476487-47483987 GCA_033310375.1 Conus canariensis | reverse complement strand
CCAAAGAAATCCAGACGCCAAGAAAAGATGGACAAGATCAGGGTCCAAAAGAAAAACCTCAAGATGCAAATGAAGACCGCACTGCCAGCTGAAAAACAAGGCTTGGAAAAACTGTGGAAAGACCTGAAAGAAAAACACAGTGCCCTCAGCAAAGCGGAATCTGCGAGGAAGAGGAAGAGCAAAAAGAAGAAGACACAAGAGCGCTTCTTCAGAGACCCCTTCCAGTTTGCCAGAACACTGTTTGAGCAGCCAAAATCTGGGACCCTAAGTGTGGACAAAGGAGTTCTTGAGCAGCATCTGAGGAAAACATACTCTGACCCACAGAGCAAAGCACCACTCGACATTCAAGGTCTGGTGTGGCCAACCAACCCTGAGGAACAGTTCAATGGCAAGCCTCCAACGTTGGCGGAAATCAAGAAGGTGGTCGACAAAGCCAGAGCCAAATCATCACCAGGGCCAAACGGAATACCTTACCAGCTTTACAAGAAATGTCCCAAGGTGCTGGAGTGGCTCCACAGGCTGCTGCGATCGGCTTGGAGAAACCAGAAGATCAGCGGCCAGTGGATGACGGCAGATGGTGTGTACATCCCCAAAGAGCAAAACTCAAGTGACATTAGCCAGTTCAGGTCAATATCACTACTGAACGTCGAAGGGAAAATCTTCTTCTCTGTCATGGCAGCAAGGCTGACCAAGTACCTGATGGAAAACAAGTACTTGGATGTGTCAGTCCAGAAAGGTGGCATCCCAGGCGTGGCGGGCTGTGTAGAACACGCCACAATGATCTGGGACGCAATCCAAAAAGCAAAAACAGAAAAGAGAGACCTGGACGTAGTGTGGCTTGATCTGGCAAACGCATATGGATCTGTGCCCCATGAGATGATACAGTTGGCTCTTGAGATGTACCATGTGCCAAAGAACATCCGCGACATGCTCAAGAAGTACTTCAATGGCTTCTCAATGCGGTTCTCTACCAAGGAGTACACAACAGACTGGATCAACTTGGAAGTGGGTATTGCAATGGGCTGTGCAATTTCCCCAATACTGTTCGTGCTGGCAATGGAACTCATCTTGAAAGCAGCAACAAACAACGCGAGACAAACAGACCTTGGCGATGGATACAAGATGCCTCCTCTCAAGGCCTTCATGGATGACACTACAGTGATTTCATCCAGAGAAGACGAGACACGTCATGTGCTGGAGAGGCTGGACGACATAGTTGCCTCATCCAGAATGAAGTTCAAGCCAAAGAAATCACGGAGTCTCTCACTGAGGAAAGGAAAAGTGGCCGGATCTGTGGTCTTCAGTGTTGCCAACCAGGCCATTCCAACAGTCACAGAAGAACCAGTCAAGAGCCTTGGAAGATGGTATGATGATACGCTGAAAGACACACAAAGAGCAAAAGAAACCAAGCAGATGGCGGAGGAAGGCTTGGAGACCATTGACCAGTGTGGGCTCCCTGGCAAATACAAGGTCTGGTGTCTGCAGTTCATGCTGATACCAAAGCTGCTATGGCCTCTGATGATATACGACATCTGCACCAGCATAGTGGAGGCAATGGAAGCCAAAATCAACAAGTTCACAAGGAAATGGCTTGGTGTCCCACCCTGTCTGACTGACATAGCGCTGTACTGTCGCCAAGCAAAGCTGAAACTACCCCTGAAATCCATCCTGGAGGAATACAAAGCAGGGAAGATCAGACTTCAAAGCATGCTGGAGGACTCAGGAGACAAGGTGGTAGAAGCAATTAAGCCCCAGCTGAAGACAGGCAGAAAATGGAAAGTTCAAGAGGCGATGGATTCTGCAAAAGAAAGTCTCAAGATCAGAGAAATAACAGGACACACACAGACCAACAGACAGGGACTGGGGGTGACCAAAACTGAATGGTGGTCAAAGGCCAAAGGAAAAGCCAAAAGAGACATGATGATTCAGGAGATGAGAAAAGAAGAAGACCAAAAAAGACTCCAAAAAGCAGTCCAGCAGAGCCAGCAAGGGCAATGGACAACGTGGGAGAATGCACTCCAAAGAAGTCTCACTTGGAATGACATTTGGCACATGGCCCCTCTCAGGATCAGCTTCATTCTCAGATCTGCATATGACCTTCTGCCCTCAAATGCAAACCTGGTGAAGTGGGGGAAAACAGACGATCCTGCATGCCCCCTCTGCCATGAAAAACAAACAGTGGAGCATGTCCTAAGCTCATGTAAAGTAGCCCTGGCTCAAGGAAGGTACACATGGAGGCACAACCAAGTGCTCAAAGAAATTGTACAAGTAGTCTGGGCTAGTACCAACACCACAAAAGGGAAAATCAGGACTCCAAAAGCACCCGCAACATTCTTCACGGCAGGAGGCAGCAAATCATGGCCAAGAACAACAGTGCCACTCGAAACATGCAGGCAGAGTCTGCTGGACGGGGCAGATGACTGGGAGTGCACTGCAGACCTCCCAGAATGGAAGAGTCACCCAGAGATCATCAGCAAGAGTGGCATGAGACCAGACATAGTAGTCCACTCTAAGTCAACCAAGCAGCTGATCATGATCGAGCTCACGGTGCCATATGAGAACAGAATGGAGGCAGCTCAAATCTACAAGACTGAAAAGTATGCTGATCTGGCAAACAGCCTGAGGAGAGAAGGCTATCAGGTCAAAGTCCTCACTGCAGAAATTGGAGCTAGGGGGTTTGTAGGAACGTCTGCATACAGCCTCATGAAACAGCTCTCAGTTGCAGGGAAGGAAAAAACCAGAGCCCTGAAAGCAATGGCAGAAGCGGCAGAGAGGTGTTCAAGCTGGATCTGGTCAAGGAGGAACAAAAGTGAACTTCATAAGGCTTAATTTCCCTACAAATATCAGGTGTCCCTGTGGCTCAGTGGTTAAAGCGCGAGTCATTAAGTGGAAAATGAGCATGTCCAGAGGGTCATGGGTTCGAATCCCAGCCATGGCTCGTCCCAAGATGGGAAAAAAGGGGGCAGCAGAGGGACATCCGGAGTCATGAACCGGGTGTGGCCCAACCCCCTAGAGTGTCAGGAGATAAGGGCCGAAACACTTGCTTGAAGGGGGCTTCTCTTCTGAAGACTCTCTGCTGCCACGCTCTCCACGAGTTTCTTTCTACTACATACACACACGCGCACATGCTTATTATATCATAGGTGATCCACCATCTCTGCTTCTTACATGCTGCGTTTGTTTAAAAACGCAGTGGATTTGAACACAAAGCTCTTTTTTGTGCGCATCAGCTTAGCTCTGGGGACACGAAATCGTCTGCCTGATGGAAGGAGCTCATACTGTCGCGCAAGCGTGTGCCCACTGTCACCAACAATCGCACGAGCCTTGGTCACCGCGCGCCTTTCATACAACTCACTCATACTCTCCTGTCTCTCACCAACAATCTTACCACAGATGTTCACAACGCTATCCAAGAGTTTGCTGTTTTTCAAACTAAGATTTCCATACCAGCAAATGCATGAAAAAGTCAAGACAGACTCAATAAAACTGTAAAATGTTTTAAGAATTTTTGGCTGGACATGCAGATTCCTCAATTTGCGTAGGAAATACATTCTGGTTTGGCATTTTTTTGTATGCGGACCTGGTGTGTGTATTGAAAGTGAGCTTATTGTCTAACACACACACACACACACACACACACACACACACACACACACACACACACACACACACACACACACACACGGGCCCATATCTACTGATATCCAGAAACATCAGTTCTATGTGACCACATGTATATCCAATACGCGGGACTGGTAGACAAAGATCATCAGAGTATGGAACTGGCTGACATATTACTTGTAAGAGTCGAACAGCTTATGGGTGTACATGGATTTGGGAACGGGGAGAAGAATGAGGAACGGAGTGAGAGTGGGGAATGAAAAAGCCTTGGTCTACGTGCAAATTAGACGCCGAACCATACTGATATGTTGTATGCCTAGAATAAAATTTTAACATTTCAAACATTCACAAATTGGATGGGAAACATACAAAAAAGAAAAGAAAAGAAGAAGAAGCAGAAGAAGAAGAAGAAACACTGTTGGGAAGCGAGGCGGTGTGGTGGGGGTCGGGTGGTGGAGGAGTTAAAAATATCTTCCAAGAGGATGAGATTCAATAAGATAAGCAGCAAACATTGCCAGACTCCATCCATTCTCATAACTGGGATTGAAAGCACTAGACATAGTCAGCGAAAGGTTTAAAGGACTTGATCTTATCATAAAGAGACTGAAAGTGAGTTCTTGTACTAGTACAGTCAAATAAAAAATGAGGGATACCGAGAATCTGATCACATGCACAAGCAGGTGCCCATTTCAAATATCAGCGTAACCATCCATTAACCGGCGCAGCCTATGTACAAGGTTACAGTTTGGGATAGGCCCTGGGGGATTACAACATTTTCTTGTTGGTGTTGTCATTACCCATCTGTGCTTCCGAGCTGAATCTTCAGGGTATTGTTTCTGTCTCATGTTCCAGATTGAACTTATGAGAATGTGAATAACTTTAGAAGAAAGAAGGACATCACAATTCAAAACACCAGATATATTTCTTGCAGCTTCCTTTGCATAAAAATCAGCTAAGTCATTGTCACGTAAACTGGAGTGCCCTGGAACCCATAACAAAGTTATATCAATTACCCCACGTCATTAACTGATGAATTAGAAATAAGATCTCACATACCAAGTCTGAACGACTAGACTTCGATTGACAATGTAGAGCCGTAAGCACTGATTTTGAGTCCGACAATATAAGTATTTGTCTATGTATAACAGGCACGTCAAGTATGAAATCTAGCGCTTTCAAAATGGCAAATGACTCTGCTGTAAATATAGAACATCCTTTTGTAATATAGAATTTCTTTCTAATGCTAAGTGCTGGTATTACAAAGGAAGCCCCAACGTCAGAAGAATCTAAAACAGAACCATCCATGAAAATGTGTAGATAGGAATCGTATTTCCTACCTATCAAGTCTTTGGCATAGGATGATAGTAACAGAGGGTTATTTTTTTTCATTAAGATCTCCGTAAGCGTAGATGATTTCAGCCTGCTCTGACAACCAAGAAGAGTATGAACAACATGGAACAGCGGCAATACCATCAAGAGACAGGTTACAGTTCTAAAACAAAGGGGAAAGATAATCACCTAGGGACATGTACACCGCTTTGTTACGGATCTCTCTTGAAATATAGGTACGTCTGTCCTGTTCAGTCATTACTGAATTTGGGATGGTTCTTGCTCTCAATGTAAAATTACAGGCGCAATTTAGCCTGTGTTCATTTAACACACCAGGCTCCTTGTACGTCAAATCAATTGAAGCCCGTCGGGAAGTCCTAATGTAATTTTAATGGCTAACGAGTCAATACTGGTTAGCTTGTGTAAATGTGTCTTTGCAGCTGTAAAAAAAAAAAGCTTCTTGGCCATACGATAGAATTGAACGAACTAGCCCTGAGACAACATGGACGAGATTAGATCCCCCAGTCAATCAGAGGTATACCAGGAAGAAAACATAACAACGCAATTTTTTCCCTAGCCTTTTCTGCAAGGTAATAAGTATGTTTACTCAAAAAAAGTTTGTAGTGGACGACAACATCGAGAAACTTAACTTGTTTGCGTGGGTATATGAAAGTTATATCAACCCTCAAAGAGACAGCTTCTCTGTCTTCAAACGCAATAGTTTTCTTTGTAAAGACAACAAAAACCGTTTTGTGAGAAGATAAACCAAACCCATTTGATTTCACGTAATGAAAAATATTGTCAACTATTAATTTTTCTTGAACCTGTTCAATGATTTTCTTTCTTTTGGTTTGATGTTTGGAAAAACTGTAGTTTACATTTATCCACAGAGCAACATCATCTGCATACAGAGCTAATGTGGCACCTTTTGTATTAACCTGTTTAATATCGTAAAGCATTAGCGAGAAAAGTGTTCCTTGAGGAACACCCATGTTAATAGTCCTAGAAGTTGATAATGCTCCATGTACAGTGACTTGGACAGTTCTGTCCGATAAGAAAGCTTTTAGAAATGGGAAAAACGACCTGATATTCCTACTTCATGTTCATAGAGCCTACCATTCAGTATGGCTTTCTAAATCGTGGTACCACAATTTAGAAAGCCATACTGAATCGTAGGCTCTACGAACATCAAAAAACGTTGCAAGGGTCGAATGACGCTTGGCTAGAGTTTTTTTCACGTTTGAGGATGAGTGGACAATGTGGGCTGTGACTCCTCTACCTTTCCTAAGTCCAGCCTGGAATGAAGGCAAGACCCTTTTTTCCAGGAAACGTTCTATTCTGTTTTTCATGATTCTTTCAAAAAGTTTTCCAATGTTGGATGTTAAAGAAATAGGTGGGAAACTAGAGGGAAGAGTTTTAGATTTTTCTTGTTTAAGGATCGGGATGACAGTAGCTTTTTTTTCCAATCTGTAGGGAGCATTCCAGCACTCCAACATATCTGAAAGAACTCCAACAACTTTGATAAGTCTTTCAGGAAAATGTTTAATCATGTTAAAGGAAATAGGATCTAAACCAGTAGTTATCTTACCTGGCCTTATACGGTTAAGTGCGAAACAGAGTTCATGCATTGTTAAATTTGTGTTTTTATATAAAGTGTTACTTTCTACGTTAAGCTGCTCAAAGTTTTGGAATTTGTTCAAACTGAAACAAACACTCAGTCTGACTCATTGAAGCGAAAGTTTCGGCAATTAATACAGCATTTTATTTGTTACTTCTATAAATTTTTTGCAAAGCAGGCTGAGAGAGATAGAATGTACCCTTGATTTTTTAAATTTCTTTCCATAATTTAGAAACGTCATGTGGCTGTTTAGAACCAGTCATGACTAAATTACCATAATACTGGGTTTTTTTTAGCAAGAGCTCATACAGCGCCTGGCATTGGAACGTTTGTTACTGCCATGACCAGACAGACCACATCTACCACACATCTGTTTGGAGCGACATGCGTATTTAGTATGTGCCGCGCGCGCGCGCGCGCGCGCGCACACACACACACACACACACAAAGAGAGAGAGAGAGAGAGAGAGAGAGAGAGAGAGAGAACCATGCGCTATGCCAGCGTCTGCAAACAATAATAGCCTTTGTCTGCTGAAGTCTTGTCGTTGAGTAGAATTTGGAATCGGATACGTGTGATATACACAGTGGTGTGTGTCAAGGGAGCGAAATCTCTCACAAGGGGCCGTAAGAATTTCAAGCGTGACGGAGAAATAGGTAGCTGAACGATTAGCAATATCGCGCTCAACTAGCTCAGATGTTCGAACTGTGTGAAGGAGGCCAGAGTGGTCAGGTAACTAATCGTCAGCTGACATTTGGCATCCAAGGCGGTGAGGACCCTCCCGAGTTCGAATCTTCCTGATAGCGAAAGGGAGAGATAGTACCCTCTAGGACCTCGTGGTGTCAAGTGAGTGCTGAAGGCTCAGTCAGCTGAAGTTGCTTAGTAAGCAGACCGAGTCCTCTGCCTTGAAAAACAGGAGTCTTGTGCTTGTTCA
>CM065743.1:47453987-47473987 GCA_033310375.1 Conus canariensis | reverse complement strand
TTATGTGTGATTGAATATGAGACTGGAAAAAGAGCTTGCGTGAATGCGGGTCGAGGAAGCGTTTGATTTTGGAGAGTTGATAAACTTTCTGCGAAACTTTTTTTGCACAGTGAGGTTATGTGAGCTTGCCAAGTAATGTTGTTATCAATTGTTATTCCTAGCACTTTGAGGTATGTTACCTGTTCAACAGGTTCATCTTTATAATGTACAGGAGGAAACTTAATAGTAAGATTTTGTCTTTTTTGCCTGGTTGTGATAAGCATGGATTTAGTTTTTTGAGGGTGAAGCGAAATGTGATTTAGTTCAGTCCATTTTACGAGGTCATTCGCACTATCTTGTAAAGTTTGTGCAAGAACAGTAACATCAGAATGATTTGTGTGTATTGTTTATCATCAGCAAAGAGTTCACATGTGGATATGATATGGAGAGGTAGATCATTGATGTAAATTGTGAACAGTAAGGGACCCAGGATAGAGCCTTGTGGGACGCCATAGGAAAGTGTTTGAAATAAAGAGATAGTTGTATTGATTTTCACACATTGTTGCCTATTTGCGAGATATGATTGAAAAAGCGTGAGAGTTTTTGTGGATAAACCATACAATTTCAATTTTCTAAGAAGAAAGTTATGGTCTATCACATCAAATGCTTTTTTGAAATCGATGAATAGGACACCACAATATCTGTTGTTGTTAATGCCATTTAGCCAGTCATCAACTAAGTTGATTAGGGCTGTGTGGCATGAATGGTTGTGTCAAAACCCGGACTGTCTTGGATGAAGCAAGTGGTATGTATTAAGGTGGTGTAATGTGTGTTTGTTCATGTGTTTTTCTAAAGGTTTGGAAATAGAGGAAATGATTGAGATTGGTCTGTAGTTTGCAGGGTCTGAGTTGTCACCTGCCTTGTGGATAGGAATGACTTGCTTTTTTGAAACTATCGGGAAAATGATTTTTGTCTATGCATAAATTGAAGATGTATGTTAATGTATCTGTAATTGCTGGAGCTGATAGTTTGAGGATTTTTCCGTCTAGGCCATCCACCCCGCAGGTACCTGACTGTTTTAGGTGCGTTAGGTAGTGATAAACTTCAAAGACTGTTATTGGTGGAATATAAAGTTTAGACGTGATGTTTTTGTCTTGGCAATATTGTTTCAGTTTTGAAGATCGTTTGATTTGGAAGAATCTGTCGTGACAATTTTATTAGCTATAGTGCAAAAGTGGGTGTTTAGCTGTTCGACAGAGATGTCTTTAATTACAGATGATTTGGAAGAAGATTGATTGTTTGTAAGCTCGTTAATTGCTCTACATACCAATTTTGGGTTCTGGTTTGATGATATTAGTTCTTGGTAATATTTTGGTTTTTCTCTGCGCGTCTGTGAAATTATTGCATTTCTCAGTTTTCTAGATTCCTCTTCATAGCCATGTTGTTTAAGCAGATCTCTAAGGTAACCTGCCTCCTGTAACTCTTTAGTGTACCATGCCGGTTTAGGATCATGCCGTACTCTAATCGTTTTTAGAGGGGCGTGTTTATCATATATTTCTGCAAATGTTTTGATCCAAAATTCAACAGCAAGATCAGGATCAGTTATGTCGAAAACTGAAGAGAGATTTGAGTTAAGCAAGTCATGCAGAAACTCTTGGTTGTTTAAGTTTGTAAAGCAACGGTAGGTTATTGTCTTGTGTCCCGTTTTGAGGATTTTTACTCCTTTTTTTTGGACCATGTGACACAAATTGGGTAATGGTCACTACAGTTTAGAACACGGATGCAGGCTTCTGCTATGTTAGTGTTATCTGAAACATAAACATGGTCAATAAGTGTCTTCGAGTTTGGGGTGACTCTCCTTGGAGATTCGATGAGTTGATGTAGATTAAATAGATTGAATGCTTGCTTCCATTGGTTTTGCACTTTTAGAAGGTCTATGTTAAAGTCTCCAAGTAAAGTGATTTCCTTGGATTCTAGCGAGACTGCATCCATCATCGTAATAAATTTGTCGACCCAGTTTACTCTTTGAGATGGGTTCCTGTAGCAGAATCCAACCCAAATGGAAGGGGTTTTTTTCGGCTTAACTTCTATCCAGACACATTCTACACCGTTACTTTCCAGGTGTAGAAGTCGTTTGAAGCTAAGGGTTTCACTGATGTAGATAAGAAGACCCATCTCTTTTGCTTGTGTAGGATCTTTCCGGATTGTGTTATATCCTGGAATTGTTACATCATTGTCGCTAATGTGTGCAGTTAATCTGGATTCAGAGAGTCCTAAAATATGAAAAGGTTTAGCATGATTCCAAATCAGTGTTGATATATCTGATGTTTTGTTGACTGCATGTTGGATATTAAGGTGACAGATTCCGAAGTCTTTCTTTGCATGGCCATGCAGACTGGTTCTTGTTCATTTCCAGTTGCGTATTGATGTGATGATTATAGGAGACGACGATTTTGCACGTTAACTGTCGTTAAGATTTGTATAGTCAAGGAACACAATAAAAGCACATAAAAGTGAGGGAAAATGGGGCTGGTTTACACACCGTAACAACTTTAGGTAACTAGAAGCGAATGAGAAGACAATAAAATCTTCACAGTATATGCCCGTAAGCTCCTCACTCAGATGATATACTTATAGAAACACTTTTCTGAAATGAAAAATACACACAAAGGAAGTACTTCTAAAGCAAAATTGCGATTAAGGGGACAGAAGAGAGATTAAAAAAAAAAAGAAGAAAGTAAAATGAAACATAAGACAAAGCAAAGAACCAACAACCCAAAATGAAAACAAGTGGGGGAAAAAGCCACTCGCATACAAATACACAAGTCACGTATAGTCGCACTTGTAACTACGAGTTTGCAATGCACAATATTGTCTCGCTCGCAGTAAATAGCAGTTATTGCAGAAGTCTCCTGCTGCGGAGGCTTTGTTCAGTCTCTTTTCTATAAGGAATTTCTTTTCTCTTTGTTTTACTTAAATACAAACACAAATGTGTCCGTATAGTACACACACACAACAGAACAATCTTCAATGCAAAATGATAATGAAATGAGAAACAAGCAAAAGTTAAAGTTACAAACAATTGTGCAACGGCATATACAAAAAGGTAAACAATGTTCAAAGGAAAAGAATAATGAGTATTGGTCTATGATGATGACTCGTATAGTCTCTCAATACGAGCACGCGTAGTGCTCAGCACATTTTGTTCTGTCTTTTCAAACACTGAGTGGTAGCACTTCGATGTAGACGCACCAGTTTTTGTTTGTCTACAACACTCCCAACGTCAGCACATTTTGATCTGTCTTTTTAAGCACTGAGTGGCAGCACTTCGATGTCGACGCACCAGTTTTTTGCTTGTCAACAACACCATAGAACGCACTTCTTGAGATAAGAGTAATTACTCGTATAATAGTATGCAATGCATCTGACAGGCACCCGACAGACTGAAGCAGGCCAGACCAGGAAACGAACAAATACACATAGATTTACACATACACACATACGCGCGCGTGTGCGCGCGCACACACACACACACTCTCTCTCTCTCTCTCTCTCACACACACACACACACACACACACACACACACACACACACACGTGTGTGTGCGCCCACACACGCATGTAGAAAACTATTAAATATGCGCTCATAACAATTAGATATGCGCATACATACATAGCACACGGATGATGAAAATTAACAGCATATCGCACTACATACCTGTGTTATGAAATGGATATAAACATATGCACGCTCACAACCATTAGATATGCGCACACATACATAGCACATGGATGATGAAATAGCATATCGCACTACATACCTATGTGATATGAAGTGGATATGAACATATGCAGAGACGGTGATGAAGCAATGATATACGAATATAAGGATGCATACAGGCGACATGTTAATTTAATTCAATGAGGACATGGGGAGAGGAGCTGGCTGGTGTTGATGTAACAGGAACTGAGCAGTCATTGTGTTCAGCAACTGAACAGCAAATGGATGTAGTGGGCTAGGGGGTTGTACTGACTGCTGTGGGATGTGTGTCATATGGGGGGTTGGAAGTGTAATGTGTTGGGTGGTGGCAGGAGTGTTGTGTTGGGAAGTGTAAGGTGGGCATTGTCTGGAGTTGGTGGATTGTAAGGGGTATTAGAGGGTGGTAGTTGTGCTGTGTTGGGAAATTGTAGCCAAGATGTGTTGTGAGGTTGCAGCTGAGATGTGTTTGGAGGTGGGGTGTGTTGATTGCTGCTAGTGTGTGGTTTGGACATGGAAGGGGGTGATGTGCTATGTGGGTGGAGGGTGCAGGTCACGTTTCTGTACTCTTTACATTGCTGTTTGTCATTTCTATTCACTGGGGAAGAAAGGGAATACATGTGGGTGGGGGATTGTAGAAGGGGTTGCTTTGTAGGGCGTTGATGGCGACCTAGTATATTATACACACTGCGAGAGTTGGGATTATGCGGAGTGTTCGCTGGGAAATCAGTTTCATAGTTATAACTAGGTGGACTGTTGGTGGTCACTGGGGCGTCTTGTGTTGGAAGACGTTCCCTTCTTGCTCTTTGTGAGGTGGGCCTGATGTAGTTGGAGGCTTGGGTCTTGTAGTTATTAGTGGGACAGATGTTGGAGGCAAGGACTTTGCAGCCATATGAACTGGGATGTAGTCTGTCTCGGTACATAGCTTTCTTTGGCGCCCCAGATCTGGCGAGGAAGGAGGGGGTGTTATCTAAGTAACTGATTCCCTCTTGACGGCAGGAGAGGCGAAGATTGGCCGTGGATCGTGACGCCATGTCCTTAAGGGGGTGTTGACCAAGGGGAGGAAGAATGGAGGAGGCCTGTAGTGAAGCACTGGGGAACGCTTGCCTGAGTAGGTGGATTAACTCAACCCAGTCTGCTACAGGCACTGGCCTTTCGTCACAGCTGTTGATCCCCACATGGAAAGTGACCTGTTGGATGTGGGGTGATGGGGGCCGTGATGACAGCCATTGACACAGGTGATGGACTGTCAGGCCAGGCAAAGACAGATTTTTCATCCTATAGCGTTCTGTTGAGATTTGCTTCTCATCTACCCCTGTAACACAGAGTCTCCTAATAGCAGCATGTTACAAGTTTCTGGGATTGTCTTTCGTCGTAAGATAGCTAAAGGAGGTGGGGGATTTGGATTCTGTTTGTTGATGGCAGTGGGGATTTCTGTCATTGTGTTTGTGTCTGGTTTGTTCTTGTCGTGTAGAGATTTTGTTGATGTAACAGATGAACCTGTGTTTTGCTCTGTAGAACTGTCTGACAGCACACTGTATGTATCTGATGTTTCCACAGCATATTCAGTCTGTGTAGATGACGTAGTTGAAGTGTCACTGTGTATGTGGACTGCTTGGTTGTCTGATTGTTGTGTTTGATTAATTGGTTCGAGGGTATGCACTTGTTTCCTAATGTCAGTATTGATGTTGTTTTGACTGTCTTTGAATGATTGCAGTCTGCTTGTGGTATCTTTCATCTGACGTTGTAGATGTGTGTGTTCATCCTGTATTTGTTTGATTTGTTGTGAAAGATCTTGATTTAATGACTTTATGGAATGTTTCACCCTAATCTCCATATCACCCGTGTTCTGAGTTTTCCGTTCAATTTGCTGGGATGTGTGTTCAAGCTTATTTTTCAGTGTTTGTATGTCTTGCTGCATGTTGGAGATAGTGCGTGTAGCTGAGATAAGCTGTTTTTGAAGGTGTGTGATAACGGCCATGCTTGCTAGTTGAGAGAGTGTGGGGGAAATCAGATGCTGAGAGTTGGCACTCTGGGGGGTCAGTGTGTTGATAGAATGAGTAGCAGACAGAGGGTCAGAATTGGTGGGGGAGGGTGACAATACACGCTGTTCTAAAACACACGGGGTGGGCGTGGGAGGATCAGATGGGGGATTAGTATTTTGCTGGGTGGAGGAAGGGACTGAGGAGTGAGAAATGTCAACGGGGGATGAAGGACTGTTGATGGCTGGAGACTGGAGGGATGCAGGTGGCGATTCCATGCTGTCTGGGGCGGATGAGGGAGGGAGTGTGGCATGGGACGTGTTGGAGCTGACAGGCAATTGGGATTCCTGAGTTAGTGAGGGGTGAGGCAGTGATGGTGGAGGGATGGAATCACCTGATTTGAGCAATGTTTCCACAACATTATTTGTCTGTGCATCACAGATGGCCAGTGGAGTTGGAGGAAACGAGTCTGACATTGTCAAGGGCATCTGCAATTGACAATGTGGAAAAATCTGGTGCAGAGAAATGGGCCACAATTTCTTTTAGTCTACCAAACTCCTGTTGAACCCACTCTTGGCAGACATGTCCTTGTACTAAGATTTTTCCTGTTGTATAATAGACGTGAATTGTCAAAAGTTTGTGTTAACCGTTCAGAACAATTTGGAAGGATGAGTGCCATAACTCACTGGGCAGTGGGGTCACAAAGCTCGGCGCCAAATCCAAAAGAGTCTTGTTATGTTTGTTGTATTCTTTCAATGCACTAGAGGTAGATGATGGCCGGTATTTACTACAGTACCTTTCACATAATACAAATCTCCATACAGGCAGGTGGGTGTGGGGAGAATCAAACGTCACTTGGCAGGTATTTCCCACAGTACCTTTCACATAATACAAATCTCCATACAGGCAGGTTGGTGTGGAGAGAATCAAACGTCACTTGGCAGGGGTCTTTGGTGAGATTAATTGTCTCGTTGGTGAAATATTTGGCGCTCATAGAGCGCGTGGTGAGAGGCATTTTTGATTTGTATTACGTGCATTAGTTGTGGTGTTTGCCCAAAGAAAAAAAAAAAGCAGAAACTTACATTTACAGATATACATAGACTACACACATATGCTGGCCGCTGCAGTGTGTGCCATGGCGTTTAGCCGTCACAGCACACCCGCCACATCTTGTCTTGGGAGGAGAACCTTTTCCGGACACTGCAGCGTAACATGATTAGCACCACACACACTTCACTTCACTTTGTCCCAACAGCCAGGGGATCGTTTCCTCCGTGGAAACCAAATGGCGCCACGAATGGGGCCACTTATCTGGCCACACCATGGGGAAGAGGAGGTCGGAGGATTAGCGTCTCAACATCTGGAGCCCATGGCACGTGAATGAGACTGGGCCAGCTTGGTCGGTGGCCTAGCACAGCACTGGAGAGGGTTCTGATATTTGATTTTACACATAAAGCCCTAAAAACAACCAACACCACCGTCCAACACAGGAATCCTTTTAATATGCACATTGTATAAGCAATCACACACCTCCTTGCAAAATTACACACATGAAGCACATGAATCACACGTACAGAAACTGATTCTTGATAGAGCGAAGTGAACACGTCCGAACAGGTCGGCGGCTGAGGAGATCAACGATCAACGATCAACGACGATCAACGAAAGTTTAATGAACAAGGCCATTTGCCCATGCCATACAGGAAAAAGGAGGCATCAGAAACAAAGGACATAGTACAATAAGCATAATTCATATGGGAAACATGAAATATGAAGCAAAAACCATAGTACATATCACTGGAAACACGAGACATAATACAGTGAGTATAGCATGCAGTATAATATCTGCATGTATATAAAAAAAAGGTCTCTCACAATACATGACCAAGAGAATGAATAGGATCGTGGTTAAGGGGAGGTGGGAAAAAATTCTGTATTTTCATAAAAGGAACTAAATACGGGAAGTTGGGAAGAGAACACACACACACACACACACACACACACACACACACACACACACACACACACACACACACAAGCGAAACTAAGTGTTGACTGAATTTCTAAGTTCAAATGCTCTGGCAATGAAATTAGCAAGACCAAAAGTATGTTTGGGGCTTGCCAATAGTAATGACATTTTAAAAACCGTGGGGTTGACGAAGAATTTCTTTGGCAAAAATTGCTCTCGTAGAGCATGATATTTGGGGCATTTAAGGAGAAAATGATACTCACATTCGTATGTGTTGGGACAAAAGGGACAAGTGTGATCTGTTTGTGCTTTTGAGAAGCGAAAACGGTGGGGTTTCAGACATGATACACCTAATCTGAATCTAATTATTGGTTTACGTAGACTTATATTTTTCATTTCAGATAGATATGGAGAAAGACTATGTGATGATTTGATAGAGGAAAAGAATTCAAATCGCTGTTTAGACTGAATTTGACTATTCCATCCTTGACGAAAACAATAAATTAATCTTTGTTGAAATTCTTGTAAGAAAATTCTATCATTTCCCACCCCCTGACTTTCCCACACAAAGCCAAATCCATGATAATTCAATGTAAAACAAACGGAAGAAACCCAATTATTTTTGTTTCTACAATGCAAGTTAAAGAGTGTCTGATACGCTTTATAGGGGAGACGATCTTGAGGCATTTTCAGAAGTTTAAGCCAATATTTAATACATCTGGTTCTAGTTGTTATATCTAAAGGGTATCTGCCTGTTTCGCCGTATACTAAAGCACTAGGTTGTTGTACGCTGACGTTAAGAATTTTTTTAATTGCAAATAAATGTACTTTTTCTATTATGCTGTGATCAGCTACAAGGCCCAAACTTCACATCCATAAATGAGCATTGGTTGTATTTGACAATCAAATAGCTTAAAAAATAAACGAGGACAATGGTTACCAAGTTTCCATAAGATTTTTAGAATACATAGAACACACTTTTTTGCTCGTGATGCCATGTCATCAAGCGCGTAAAAAAACGTTAACCCAGTTGAAAAAAACAATACCTAAGTATTTATACTGGTTAACAACTTCTATTTTATCATAGCCATAAAACCATTTTTCACGGACTGCAAGATATCCCCCCTTCCTGAACACTACTATTTTAGATTTCTCTAGATTGACAGTAAGCCTAAGTTTACCTGCTGTGTTCTTTAAAATATTGAGCTGTTGTTGGAGTCCAGTAATTGTATACGCCAACAGAATGATATCATCAGCGAATAACATTATTAGGATTTCTATTAAGTCAGGTGATAATGGAATGCCATGTTTGCCCTTATAAATTATTTCATTTGTCAGTTCATTAATAAATAAAGAAAATAAAATGGGGCTGCATATATCTCCTTGTTTTAAGCCTTGTGGACAGAAAACTGTGTCTGTAAGGTCATTTTACAGCGTACTCTTGCTTTAACCACGGAATACATACTTTTTAATGCCTTAAACATTTTCCCATTAACTCCGTTTTTTCTCAGTATCTCCCATAGTAAATTTCTGTCAACAAGATCAAATGCTTTTTTTAAAATCAATGAATGCAATATACAGTTTCTGGTTATTAGATAATTGTTTTTTAACTAAGGCAAAGAGAGTATAGATATGGTCTGTTGTACTGTATTTCTTCCTAAAGCCAGCTTGCATTTCACTAATTATATTATTATTTTCTACCCACAGGGTTAGACGTTTAATTAGGACATAACTGTATAACTTCCCACAAATGTTTAAAAGTGAAATGCCCCGATAATTGTCTGGAAGGTTAATATCACCTTTTTTAAGTATCGGTTGTATCAAAGCTTCTGACCAATCACTAGGGAACAGTCCTGAGTCAAACAGTTTTTTTGTTTTTTTTAAAAGAATACTGTAAGAAAAGGAATAACTCGAGTATCAGCGCATTTAAATAACTCACTACACTGTCCATCTGGTCCAGCAGCCTTATTATTCCTTAAAGCCCTCAAGGCATCCCTGACTTCACTTTCAGAGATTTCTGTTTCTAGGACAGAAATATCATAATCTTGACTCTCTGTATCTGCATAATTAATGCTTTCATGAAAGTTGTCTAAATCTTGCATAATAGAATCGGAATTAAATACTTTACTAAAATGCTGAAACCACTGTTCATTTGTTATGTCATTAGTAGTTGGAGCAGCTTTGGATACACTTTTTATAGTTTGCCAAAATAGTTTTGGGTCATTTTTGCTATCCTCTAATGCTTTTATTAAACGGTTTCTATGTTCTTGTTGTTTCTCATTTAATAGATGTTTATAATCTCTTAGGAGATTACAATATATCACTCTGAGATCCTCTTTTATCACTACGTTGTTACACTGTTTAAATTGTCGTAAGGCAAATCTGGCTTTCCGTCTTTTTTCCCAACAATCTGAATCAAACCAAGGTTTCTTTCTATCACTGCCACTAGTAATTGTTTTTAGCATAAACTGACCTGCTGCGTATAAAGCTTCATTGAATTTACCCAGCGCCAAATTAATGTCTACATCAATTTGATTTAAAGCATCAACAAAAAGTACTTGTACATCCGGAGAACATAGTTGTGCAATATAATCTGGTTCTTTATCCTTAGTCCATACAAATTGGTTTACTTTGCATATTTTCTTTACATTCTTTTCATTTGGATGATGTTTAGCAAGCTGTAGCTCAAAATGAACGGGCATATGTTTTGACTCGATTTTAGACAATACTTTAAGCTTTACACGCAGATGAATAATGGAGTTTGACATTAAAAAATAGTCTATTACACTAGACCCGTTGGGTGCTATATATGTGTAACTGCCATTTACATCACCAGCAAGAAATCCATTGAGAATTACAATATTGAATTGTTCACACACTTCAAGAAGATACTTTCCAAAATCATTGACAATTTTATCTTCAGACATACGTATAAACAGAGATTTAACATCAGAATCCTCTCTCAAGTCCTCAAGCATTCCACCATTTGGTAAACAAAGTTCTTTAACTTTCGTATTGCCAGTTCTTGCGTTGAGGTCTCCAAAGATCAACAAAGGAAGGTCCCCATGGTCTTGTGTGAGGTCAAGTATGCACTGTTCTAAAAGATATATACCATTTTCTATTTCTGTTTCACAGTAATACTGAATGTGAAGTGGAGGTAAGTACATACCTATCAGAAAACAATCCATAGAATACCCAGTTAAATCTTTAGACATAATGAGAATTAAACAATTGTCCAATTCTGTAGAGATAAGCTTTATGAGATGTACAAATTGTTTCTTAACTAACATCACAATCCCTCCAGACAGACGAGCAGTGACTATGTTTGATAGTTTTACACCCGGGGACACAAAAACCTTGTAATTTGGAAAAAGACTAACTGAAAAATCAGCTGAGAACGTTTCTGTCAGTAAAATAAAATCATACGAATGTAGAAATGATCTAATCTCTGGATCATAGATTTTAGACAGTCCTTCTATATTATAATTCAAAAAAGAAAGAGTGCTGTTTGAATTATTCGAATTATTTACAGGACAATAAACATGGGCAAGGCCTGACCCCTAGGTGTTTGTATCTGGGGTGTTGGTTGTGCGTTTAGTTGTGCTTCTTCCACCTGTGACTGTGAAAGCTTCTGTGAGGTGAGTCTGTCTACCAATAGTCCTGCTTCGTGTACGGGGACCACATCGAGGGGTGTGGTCCTCCTCATCCTCCAAAGATATGAAGGTGTTTTGAGGGACTGGACTGGACCTAGTAGAAGGCTTGTCGACAGGTGATTGGCTTTCAATGTCATCCTGAAATACAGCATCAGTGTCTTGTGTATGATTCCTTGTCGCAGTTTCTTTTTCAGATTGTAATTTGTTTAGAAGTTGCTGGTTTCCTGCTCTTGTCTTTCGTCTCGGTGTTTGATAGTCTTGAGTGTTGTCCATGGTGAGGGGAGTTGTTAATTGGTCATGCTCTGATTTAGGGTATGTTGAGAATGATCAGGCTGGAGATTTGATCTATCTGTTCTGTGTTTATACACAGGGGCGTTCTCTGATTCACTAGCATACGATTGTCTTTCTGTCTCATCAACAGCAGACCATGGATCTGCCAGCTGCTTAACACATGCTTGGCTTAAGTCCAGTTCGTTTTTTGTGGTGGATGGGGTAACTAGGGGTTCACTGACTGGTGTTCTGAGGGTAGAGGGGGGTGCAGATGGCTGAGTCACTTCAGGAGGAGCTGTTCTTGCAGCTGTACCATGGAGAGGCTGCATTGAAGATTGGAGTCCATCACCAAGACAGAAGGTGTTGCACATAGCATTAGGTGCTGCAGGTAATGCAGTTGATGCATCATCACTGGGAGTCTGGCACACTCCACTAGTGTTAACCCCTGTGGCATAGGTTGTCTGGGCATTCTTCATAGGCTCCTCCTTGCTGGAAGGTGGAGAATCGGGTGTCTTAGCTTGAGGAACAGCATCTCGGTAAGGACTTACGCCTGGAGCAGACTCTTCACCGCCTTGTGCTGAGGGGGACACTAGCCTGGCTCCCCACTTATCAATTACTGTCCTTTGCCTAAGATGGTGGGTGCGTTGAGGCATGGGAGGATTCACTGACTGGTCAGTCGTCTTTTCTGCAGGTTTATATTTGTTTGATGAAGGAGTGTGGTGGGGCTGTATCTTCCTTTCTTGTCTTTTCCTTTTAATTTCTGCACCTGGCTGATCACTAGAATTTCCGATGTTCTGATGTTTTTTGAGTTGTGGGAAGGTGTCCAAGCTTGCAAACCAGGGTAATTCACTAGCATCCTGGGAGTTTGATGTATTTTCATTTGTTGTATTTTGGGGATTCAGATAGATGCCCTGATCATCATTTACATTTCTGTTTGGTGCATCATTGGAGTGTTTAGCATGTTTCTCTGGGAATCTTCGTGGAGAATCATTTGTGTGTCTCTTTCTATAGGAAAGGCGACCATTCCAGAAGTATGCAGACCTTCCAGCATTCCTCTCTTCCCTGATGATCTGGTTTTGGCGGGTAGTCAAATCTGAGGCGACACGAATGTGGAGTTCAGAAGACAAGAGACGCCTACAGTCTTGTGATTTCAAGATTTGTAATTTATCTCTCCAATGGCGGAAAGCAGCAACAATTGGGCGGATAAAATGTGGATTTTTTTCTCTTTTGTCCAACACGATGTGGCCGTTCTATATCTTGGGATGTCCACTGCTTAGCAGGAAAGAATCTATTTAGCAGTTGGACAATCTTACGGGTGCAGTCAGTATCACTCTCTTGTGGGCCTTCAAAGACATTGAAAAGTCTCAAGTTGTTCCTGCATGAAAAGGACTCTAGTCTATCTAGATGATCCTCCATTTCATGGCAGACTCTGATAAAGAGATCCTTCCACTGAAACACATTTTCACATTGTTCTTCCAGGATGTGGCATTTGTTAGCGAAGATACCGACATCATGTCTGAGCCGGTCATTATCTTTCACCAGGGTTTCAAAGCTTTGACTTAATGTACTTTTGTGGTCAATGTGTTGGGGGTAACCTGCCATGGCAAACATTCTCTGCTGCAAAGATTTATACGTTGCATTGTTATCGAATCTGTGAACGTCACTTAGATCTCTGGGAGATGGATGTTCCTGATAATATGGTCCTGACCCAGGGTAACGACTTTGATCGTAATAATTTCTTGTATAGCTGAAATCATCATAACTGGTATTTTGGGAAGTTTGTTGCATTGGTCCAGGGTTCGCCTCTATATCCCCACAAGACAGGAGGAACCAGCTTAGTAAAATAGAAGATGTTTCAAGAAAAAAGAGGCATATGACCAGCCAAGAGCAATGGAACGTGATAATAATTACGTTCGATTTTTTCTTCCACCTCATCATAAATTCGAAGCGTACTGCCACTGCCCACATGAGAAACAATCTATTCAGATGCGTAATTATTGGATTTTCTGTAGGGCACGAGCGTGGGCGTGAATCTATTCCAGTCCATTGTGTGTTCATCACATTTGAAGAGTGGTATGAATTGAGGTGTGTTGCCGCAGTATATGAGGAGGGGTACGGCATTGTTGGCAAGGAAGGACTTGCAGTCTTGGAGGACACCGTCTCATACGTGGAGGTATACACCATCGTAGATGGAGAGGGGTACACCATCACAGATGGAGAGAGGTACACCATCGTTGATGGTGAGGGGCACACCATCATAGATGAAGATGGGTATGCCATCACTGCTGCAGAAGGGCACGTCATCATACCTGAAGAAGGGAACGTCATTGCAGATGGAGAGTGGCACGCCATTGTAGATGAAGAGGGATATGCCACCACTGATGTAGAAGGGCACGCCATCGCAAAAGAAGATGGGCACACCATCGTAGATGAAGAGGGGCATGCCTTCGTAGATGAAGAGGAGCACGCCATCAGAGGTGAAGAGGGGCACGCCATCGTAGATGAAGAGTTGCATGCCATCGTAGATGAAGAGGAGCACGCCATCAGAGGCGAAGAGGGGCACGCCATCGTAGATGAAGAGTTGCATGCCATCGTAGATGAAGAGGAGCACGCCATCAGAGGTGAAGAGGGGCACGCCATCGTAGATGAAGAGTTGCATGCCATCGTAGATGAAGAGGAGCACGCCATCAGAGGTGAAGAGGGGCACGCCATCGTAGATGAAGAGTTGCATGCCATCGTAGATGAAGAGGAGCACGCCATCAGAGGCGAAGAGGGGCACGCCATCGTAGATGAAGAGGGGCATGCCATCGTAGATGAAGAGTTGCATGCCATCGTAGATGAAGAGGAGCACGCCATCAGAGGCGAAGAGGGGCACGCCATCGTAGATGAAGAGAGGCATGCCATCATTGATGCAGAGTGGCATGCCATCAGGGGTGGAGAGGAGCGCATCATCGCATATGAAAAGGGGGATACCATAGTAGATGAAGTAGGGCACGCCATCAGAGCCAAAGAGGTGCATGCCGTCGTAGTCGAAGAGGGGCACGCCATACTTGATGGAGAGGGGCATGCCATCGTAGAGGGGCACGCGACTGTAGACACTGGGTACGCCACTGTAGACAGGGAGCACGCCACCAAGGACGAAGGAGGGCACATCATCATATACGAAGGGCATCTCACCATAAATGAGGAACACCCCATCACAGCTGATGGGCATGCCAACCCAGCCATAGGGAGGGGCATGCCACTGTAGACAAGGGACACATCTCCAATGTAGACAGGGGGCACACCACCGTAGGTGGGGGGCATGTCACTGTAGACCAGGGACACATCTCCAATGTAGACAGGGGCACACCACCGTAGGTGGGGGCATGCCACTGTAGACCAGGGACACATCTCCAATGTAGACAGGGGGCACACCACCGTAGGTGGGGGGTATGCCACTGTAGACCAGGGACACATCTCCAATGTAGACAAGGGGCACATCACCGTAGGTGCGGGGCATGCCACTGTAGACCAGGGACACATCTCCAATGTAGACAGGGGGCACACCACCATAGGTGTGGGGTATGCCACTGTAGACCAGGGAAACATATCCAATGTAGACAGGGGGCACACCATCGTAGGTGCGGGGTATGCCACTGTAGACCAGGGACACATCTCCAATGTAGACAGGGGCACACCACCATAGGTGCGGGGTATGCCACTGTAGACCAGGGACACATCTCCAATGTAGACAGGGGCACACCACCGTAGGTGCGGGGTATGCCACTGTAGACCAGGGACACATCTCCAATGTAGACAGGGGGCACACCACCGTAGGTGTGGGGTATGCCACTGTAGACCAGGGAAACATCTCCAATGTAGACAGGGGGCACACCATCGTAGGTGCGGGGTATGCCACTGTAGACCAGGGACACATCTCCAATGTAGACAGGGGGCACACCACCATAGGTGCGGGGTATGCCACTGTAGACCAGGGACACATCTCCAATGTAGACAGGGGCACACCACCGTAGGTGCGGGGTATGCCACTGTAGACCAGGGACACATCTCCAATGTAGACAGGGGGCACACCACCGTAGGTGCGGGGTATGCCACTGTAGACAAGGGGCACATCTCCAATGTAGACAGGGGGCACACCACCGTAGGTGAGGGGTATGCCACTGTAGACCAGGGACACATCTCCAGTGTAGACAGGGGGCACACCACCGTAGGTGCGGGGTATGCCACTGTAGACAAGGGGCACATCTCCAATGTAGACAGGAGGTACACCACTATAGGTGAGGGGCATGCCATTGCAGACATGGGGCATACCACCACAGGCAAGGGGCACATTGTTGTAGACAAGGAGCATGCTCTTGTAGATAGTGGGCACATCACCGTAGACAAAGGGCATGCCATCGTAGGCAAAGAGTTCACCGCTGTAGACAAGGGACACACTATCACAGAAAAGGGGTTCAGCACCATAGATGAAGGGCATGCCGCCGTATACCAGGGGCAAATGATTAATGTACACAAGCGGCACACCTCCAATGTAAACAAGGGGCACACCACTGTAGATGAGGGGCATGCCATCATAGATAAGGGACACACCTTCGATGAATACAAAGGACACGCCATCGTGGATGAGGGACACACCATCGTAGATGACGGTGAGTATGTATTGAAATGCATGACCATCTCAGACAATGGGAGGCACACATTGAGGTGTGTGGCCATTGCCGTTTCGATCGCGGAAGGATTGTTAATGTCGTCATGTGCATGTTGAAATGCAGGAGAGTCATAGTCACCTGCCACAGCCTGTTTTCCGTCAAGGCAGACACTTGCTATCACAACAGATCCAATGAGCAGTGTAGTCATGCAAGAGAGCGGCCAGCAAAGTTTGATTTCGAACGCCTGTGTACTACCTTTTCTTTTCTTTTTGTTGCGACTGAACACACGATTTGCACGTGTTTTTTTCATGGTGGATAAATGGGGGTGAAGACGGGTTGCCGTAATTTGAGAAAACAGTTCACGCTTTCAGTTCCTTCTTATTTATGTATTAATTTTTTTATAATTAATTTCCGCCAGGAGTAGTACGTATTTTACGCAAATAGGTTAACAGATCGAATGAACGTAACTTCACACAGCACTATGCACAGATTCACAACCAATCAAGCACTGTAAATAGTCAAACTTGGCCATTAAACGCAGACAACGTTGCTGACGGGCACACACTCGACAGCTCCAGCCCGGAGCTGAGGAGAGAGAGAGAGAGAGAGAGAGAGAGAGAGAAAGGAACAGAGATAGAGACAGAGGCACGGAGGGAGGGAGGAAGAGAGAGAGAGAGATGCTGCATGTCTGCACATCCTGCATATAAATG
The DNA here is from genome assembly GCA_033310375.1 of Conus canariensis. Taxonomy (NCBI): domain Eukaryota; kingdom Metazoa; phylum Mollusca; class Gastropoda; order Neogastropoda; family Conidae; genus Conus; species Conus canariensis. The sequence continues at coordinate 47,457,015 of CM065743.1, read as the reverse complement.
AAAAACAATGTGCGCTCACAGCCAGCGTGTGTCCCTAGATGGCCCTGCTTGAGTTCAAGCAACAGACAAAATACTAAGTCAGACAAGGCACTCTGGGGGGAAAAAGTGCCAGGAGAGCCTCTGAAGCATGAAAGCCCATCAGGTTATCTGACAACTACATGTTATAAGCCTGTATGAAAAAAAAAAACACGGTGGCCAACAGCATGGACACAGTCATTGGTAATACCTCTCTGCAAGAAGAGAAGCCAGTGACGTCGTCAGACCTAGTGGATTATCAGTTCAATCCTCTACACAGGTAAAGTAATTTCGGAGGTCCTGGGGGTGTGGGTGTGTGTGGCAGAATCAAGGGAAAGACCAGAAATGCTTGTGGAGGAAAAGGCAGAAGAGAACACATCTGAACGTGTCTTCAGCATCAATTGCTGACAGAGGAAACCCTTCAACACCAGAGAGATCTCTATCACAGTCACACTGACTGCAACTAAGACTGTGATCGTCTGATATGTAGTCTCGTGAGAGATCATGATGATCAGTCAATTTTACCACAAATTCAGACAAGTCATCTGCCGTCATCTAAGACGATTCAGTCACATATGGAATTGGTTGCTTATGCATAAATTTTGCAATGATACCGTGCCTTTAACATGTAATTACCATTGCTAACATATTTGAGAGAGAGAGAGAGGGGGTGGGGAGGTAGCGGGTTAGGGAGGCAGAGGGGAGAGAGAGGGGGAGGGGAGAGAGTGTGCGTGTGTTTGTGTGTGTGTGTGTGCGTGCGTGCGTGCGTGCGTGTGTGCGTGTGTGTGTGTGTGTGTGCAACACAAAATGCAGCTAGTAGATAACAGATTCTCCATCTCCTAGAAGATAACAGATTCTCCATTCTCCATCTCCTAGAAGATAACAGATTCACCATCTCTCTCGTTCTTTGGGAAAAAACTGAAATCTAAGAAAATAATTAACTCTTTTGTTTAATCTATGTTGTTTTCTTTGTACAAGCATCACATTGTCAGAGTGAGTGTGCCAGTTTAGCACACACTAGAACACTAACAAACCCAGACACTTTGTATCAAACGCCAAAACATTAAAATCTGCAAAAATGTGTCCATTTGTAAATGAACAAACAGACTATGCATGGTGTGTAAGAGACTGGTGGGAAAAAAAACTAGTAGTGGAAATTGTTTTTATTTTTGTTTTTCGCTTTTTGTTTTTTGGCAAATGAAGAGGACAGTGTGAAGCACCAAAACATGAAGAGGTGGATTTTGGCCTTAGGGAAAATAAGGAAAGAAAGAAAGAAAATCACCGCCTTAGGTGCTCCATTGATCCGATACCTGATGCCACAAAAAAGACGATTCAGTCTGCATGTTCCATTGAATAACAATATCTGAGTAACACAGACATGCATCAAAGCTGTCTGATCTCTCCTTTTCTGTGCAAAATCTGTTGAGAGAATATTGTGCAAACAACGCCTCTGGACAACAAAATTTCCACTTCAGCTGGTGGACCGTCTTTGGGTATCCTGCATTTCACTGTTGACATCATTCGGTTGGGAGGCTGCAAAAGAGAACGTCAGAAACTGTCTGAACAGAAATCATCAAGTACGTACTGAATAGAAGTCATGTCTGACAAAATCCATTCTTTTGTTCATTGTTCCAGACAATATTCAACAATCAACATCACACTGAAAGGACATACTTTGGGAGACACGGACCGTTTACTTGAAATATCTTGGGACCTTTCTGAACAAAGACAGCAGGTCGACAAATGAGGTTAGGACATCTTATCCACATGTGTCATGACAGACTCTTTGTCATCCAGAAAAGTGGATTTGTTTATTTACCAGTGAAGAGAAAACTCCGCACAAGATTGATCATACTCATCACTATCCTTGAGTAGGAATACTGGATATGGGGAAAAGGGGTTTCATGTATCTCGGCATGACTTCCTGTCCTAGACCATTCTACAGGATAGGGTGGAAGTTGTCTCATTAAGATTTTCTGTGCAGTGTGCAGTGGAGAATGGACATTTATCCCACCATGACTTCCTGTCCAAGACCATTCTACAGGCGACATTGAAGACTGGACAAGAATCTCATTATGGCTGCCTGTCCGGACCTTTCTACAGTGCACAGTGGAGAGTGAACATATATCTGTCCATGACTTCCTGTTGAAAGCCATTATATGTGAAAACAGTAGAGGATGGACATAACATATCGTCCCATGACTCCCTGTCCAAAGCAGTCCACACCTATAATAGAGTAATGGAGAGTGGACCAGTATCTTCCCATGATCCGCGTCTGTCATTCCAAGACCATCCAACAGGGTACAATGGAGCGTGGGAATGTATCTCACCATGATTCCCTATCCAGCATCATAGTGCAGAGCACAGTGGAGTTCGATCATCCTAAAGGATGGACTGGTTACAACATCTGCTGCTGATAACTGCTGACAGAGGGCGGAGGAGATTCCTGATATCCATCACGACACCCTCCGACCTACTTTAAGGAGGCGCCATGTCTCTTTAAAGAACAAATATGTTGCACTATTGTATCAGTCATCCCTGTTGACCTTGAACACAAACATCCAACCTTCTTTTTTCAGTTTGTTTCTTTAGGGTCTTTTTTTTAATAGTTGTAGGTATCCCTCACACGTTGATTGAGTTATTTCTGTCAGAGCTCTTCTACCGAACACAGCTATGTTTCTTTTCTTTTTCTTATTGTTTCTGTTTTTGTCAAAAGAATAATATTCGTATGCTGACACACGTGTACGTCTGTTTATATTTGTAATTCATTTGTCTTTCTTTCCTCGAATGCCAACATTTCAGCCTAAAAACATTGACGATTGTCCATCATTTCTGTTCGGGCTTGTGTTGCTATGCTGAAACCAAAAGGTTCAACTACAGTGATTTAAACTCTTTCTTTCTTTGTTTTCAAACAAAACAAACACGTTGCCAAACGTTATTACCACTTAGCACCCAAATGCAGTATGCAGATTGCTGGAACATGACTCCCCAGCATGTTTTGGATGTGCCAGTG
>CM065743.1:47443987-47448987 GCA_033310375.1 Conus canariensis | reverse complement strand
ATGTTTCGATCAAAGCAAGCAAAGGGAAACCACACCAGGATCCGGAAAAGTTGTATACCGGTACTGTGTGCAAAGGGATGCTGTAAGGATGTGCTGGCGGAGCACGGAAGCGAGGAGGGGACAGATTGTAAATCTGAGTGGAGGAGACCGTTCCGTTTGTCCTTTGTTAAGGAGGGGCTGGAGCCTAGGTCCAGAGACAATAATGCTCCTACAGACTGCATCAAGTCCGTGAGTACCTCACAGATCTTTGCTCTGATCGAAGGCACAATCACATCTCTGCGAGATCAAGTAGTCGGTCTGGAAGAACAGATGAGATCGCTACATGAAAAAATTGATAGAAAGGACATAGCTAGATCTAGCATAGCAACACAGACGGAGCCTTTCCCCCACCTCTCCTATGCAGAGGTAGCTGGAATTCCATCAAAGCTGAAAACAGCTCCTCGGGATGCTCTGTTGGTCGAGGCAAATAAAACAGAAAAGACGCAGAGCAGAATTGTACAGGAAAGTGGACAAAACAAAAAAAAAAATAGAAGAAAATGATAACGCGAACAAAAATGACGTCAAGGCTTCTTTGCGTCATAAGCCGAAGTCGAAGAAGCAGTGCAAGAAAAATGACGACAATAGCCTTAAGGTTGAGTCCAGAGACAAACAAAACGCCAATGACTTAAAGGTCAAGTCCAGAGACAAACAAAATGTCAACGACTTAAAGGCCAAGTCCAGAGAGAAACCAAATCCAATTATAAAGGGCCTTCCCAACATATTATATGTGAATGACCCTGTCATAAAGAAAGTCAACACCAACAGACTAGGGAAGTCCTATGGATGTAAGGTGCATCAGAGTAATGCAAGAATAATAAATGACATCAAACCAACAGCTGCCAAAGCAAGTGCATCTGTCAAGACACCTCCTGATGCTTTACTCATACATGTTGGATCGAAGGACCTAGAAACAGAATCAGCAGCAACATGTTCCGGAAGATTGGCAAAGTGCGTGAGGAGTATCAAAGAAGAAAACCCTGATCTGGCCATCATAATCAGTAAGATGGCTCCTACATCACACCCCGAACTCAATATCAAAGGGGACTTGTACAACGCACTTTTGGTGTCAGAGCTGAATGATGACAAAAACATCACCTTCATCACTCACTCCAACCTACAAGCCGCCCGCTTCAACCTCCGTGATGGGCTACATCCCACCGCTAGAGGAGCTAGCATCCTAGCGGGGAATATTGGCCGGCATCTGAGGAACCTCTTCTGGGAACGGCCCCGGAAGACAGCGCGACGTCCCCGGTACCTGCGCCCCACTCCCTTCCCTGAGGATTTGTTATACGGCTCTGCTTGGTCCAATAGGTTCAATGTCTTATACAACTGGTGACACTTCTTGTTGTTGTTTTTGTTCGGAACAAATGTAGCATACCAGCCTACGTCTGTGTGTAGCTAAGCTCCAATTGTGTTTAAGAAACATATTTTTATTTGTTTAGTTCTCTTTTCTTCAAATATGAAATTTAAGAACAATATAAAAATACTGCAATGGAACTGCCGCTCTCTCTATTCTAATATTGACTGCTTACGTCAATTTTTAGTGTCATCTGACTGCCGCGTTCTCTTATTCCAGTCTATTAATATCGGTAAGAACAAACTACCTAGACTGGAACAGTACTACTATCCACCAGTAGTAGATACAGATAACAATTGTGATAGAGTAAATTGTGCTATCTATATTCACGCTGGACTACAGTATTGTGACAAACAATCACCTGTGCCTAGTGGATTACGTGGGATTTTTTCATGTGCTGTAACTGTCAAGTTTTCGGACTCCTTAAAAGTAAACTGTGCTTCTGTATATTTACCTAAGGGTCCAGATGAAGCTAATACTAAATGGATGAAAAATATCAAGAATGATAATGGTAAATGGTTAGTAGGAGGGGATTTTAATGTTCATTCTCCTTTCTGGGAAAAAGAGTGCACACAGGTCAGTAGTAATAGGTTTGTGGAAAATGTTGTAGACTCAACTTTATGTTTACTCAATGATGGTTCTTATACCAGAGTTCCTGACGTATCCACACATAGACCTACTGCTATTGATTTAACTTTGGCTTCACCTAAAATGGCTTTGTCGTGTGCACGGGAAACTTATAGTGAAACTCTTGGGAGTGATCACATACCAATCATCATTACAATTAATCAGTCCCATAATTCTGAAGACACAAAACCTGATGATACAATCCCAAGATTTGATTATAAAAATGCCAAATGGTCTCAATTTTACAATACACTTAAAGATCTAGATATAAGCTTGTCTCCAGATGATGATATTGATACAATGTATGACACGTTTTGTACTTCTGTTCAAAAAGTGTCTGATTTATATATTCCTAAATTGAAGAATCTGGGATCTAAAGGGGGTAAACATCTCGGTATTGTTTGGTGGACTGAAGATTGCGATAAGGCAGTTAATGAGAAAAAACGGTTATTCAAGGAATACGTGCACACTAAGAAAAGTCAAGATAAGAAAATGGTAGACGAAAAATTTAAGGAAATGAAACACTCAAATACACATAGTAATAGAGTTATGGAACAAGCCAAAAAGGATTATTGGGATCATTTTTGCAAAAGAAACACATTCGATCATAAAGATAGTAGAATGGTATGGAAAGAGATAAAAACGCTAAAAAATGGAATCAAACTCCCAGAATATCCTATCATTCTTGATAATAACAAGTTACCATCATCCACAGATAAAGCAGAAGCGTTTGTTGACCAGTTTGCTAAAGTAAGCAGGTTAGATTGGTTGTCTGAAAACCAAAGAAAATTTAGAGAGGATAAAGAATTTACCCATGTCTTTAATGATGTATCTGATAATGACACAAGCGACATCAACGCCCAAATTACATTACAAGAGGTGAAAGATGCCACAGATTCTCTCCCAAACAAAAAAACAGCTGTTGGGATTGATGCTGTTTCTAATGAAATGATTAAACATTTTCCAGACAAATGGATAAGCATATTACTTAGTATATTAAAAAAAAAAAAAAAATGCTGGAGCTCAGGTCATTTGCCACAAATATGGAAAGAATCAGTAATAGTACCGATTCACAAGGAAGGTAAACCGAAAGAAAGTATAGATAGTTACAGACCTATTTCATTAACCTCTCATGTCTGTAAACTTTATGAAACAATTGTTTTAAATAGATTAAACTACTTTTGTGAAAAGAACAAAGTTATCCCAACAAACCAAGTAGGTTTTCGGAAGGGTAGAAGTGCTATTGAACACTCGGTCAAACTTACCACTCAAATTAAACATCAGTTTTCCAGGAGAAAATGTTGACTAGCGACCTTTTTTTATATCACTAAAGCTTATGACCAAGTATGGCACTCCCGTCTGCTTTATAAACTTAAAGAGATTGGACTATCAGGAAACATTTATGATTTTCTTAAAGACTTCTTAGAAAATAGATATATTAGAACGAAGGTAGGGAACTCATATTCCACTAGAAGGAAATTACACATGGGCATTCCTCAGGGGTCTGTTATTGCACCTTTACTTTTTAGTATCCTGATGTACGATTTACCCACAAAAATTACTAAAAATATAGAACTAGTCCAATATGCAGATGACATATGCATATGGATGAAAGTGACATTGAAAAAATGTACATCTGTCAGATCGCAAAACTATATTAAAAAGTTATTTCAAAAAGAATTAAATACCTTTTCTACTTACATGACTGAAAATGGTTTGCAAATATCAACTGAAAAAACACACATGATGCTATTTAATACTGGATCTGATCCAGTTAATATGCCTTTATTTCAAGTCAACGGCATACCCATCAAATATACAAAAATAGTGAAATTCCTTGGAGCAAATTTAACATCAAAGTTGTCATGGAATTTTCATATAGAGCATATTCTAACAAAAGCTCGAAAAACTTTAAATCTATTAAAGATTATTAGCAAGCATGATTGGGCTCAGGACACAGTTACTCTTTTGCACCTTTCTACTGCACTGGTTAGATCAAAATTAACGTATGCACAAGAGGTGTTCTTCAGTGCACCCAAATACTTACTGAAAAAACTTCAAAGTATTGATTCCAAAGCACATAAGATGGCTATGGGACTACCAGTCCACGCCTCTTGTACAAAGGTATACAGTGCTGCTGGGATATTACCACTGGAAGAGTACAGGAATCTTGCATGCACCAAATTTGTTATAAGAAGTTCTACTATAGACAACAACATAGGCCCTGAAATAAATATTAAATCGGACTCTGATTTTCCCAAAAGGGCTAAAAATATATCATCTCAAGCGACTCTGAGAACATATACTTTCTCGATTTTTGAATCCTCAGATATTAAACTAACATCTATTGCAAAAAGATCTATTGTGTCTCGAATCCTTCCCTGGAAACTAATAAGAGCACATTTTGATATTGAGCATACAGATTTAACAAAGGCTGAAAATGCTAATTTGTTATTATCCAATATCAAAATGCATTTGCATGATCACTATTTCAACCATTATAAGATTTACACTGATGGATCATTAATCAATGAGCATGCAGGTGCAGCATACATTATCCCAGGCCTTAACAAAGAAAAGTCATATTATCTCGGAAAAAACAAATCTGTATTCACTGCAGAGTTAACTGCTATAATTATGGCTTTAAAGTTTGTTGTTGATTATCCTCAAAATTTATTTAAAGTTGTTCTGTGTGTAGATTCCAAGTCAGTTCTTACAGCAATGAAGAATTTTAAATTAAAAGTTCGACCTGAGTTGATCACTGAAATAAACAATTTAGTACATTTCCTCTCAGTCAGAGACACTGAAATAACATTTCTTTGGGTGCCCTCCCATTGTGGATTATATTATAATGAAAAGGTTGATGTTCTGGCAAAGAGAGGAGCAAAACAATCATCAGATTTGGATTTTGTAAACTACTCTATGTAAGTGCAAGAGTGCTATACTTTGGCGGAAAAAGTACAATTTTCTAATTTTC
>CM065743.1:47431487-47436487 GCA_033310375.1 Conus canariensis | reverse complement strand
TTCGCTCTCTCTCTCTCTCTCTCTCTCTCTCTCTCTCTCTCCCACCTCTCTCTCTCTCTCCCACCTCTCTCTCTTTCGCTCTCTCTCTCTCTCTCTCTCTCTCTCTCTCTCTCCCACCTCTCTCTCTTTCGCTCGCTCTCTCTCTCTCTCTCTCTCTCTCTCTCTCTCTCTCTCTCTCTCTCTCCCTCCCCCCCCCCCCTCTCTCCGTCTGTCTGTCTGCCTCTTTGTCTCTGCCCTTCCACACCTCATATCTCCTCATTTTAAATCAGTTATCGGTAAGCTCATGTCGGCAGGATTTACATGCACACCTCCATACTGATCTCCTTCAGTTCCTTTTGGCCTTTCGTTTCGCAGCTATCCTCTCTCTCTCTCTCTCTCTCTCTCTCTCTCTCTCTCTCTCTCTCTCTCTCTCTTTGGCGCGCGCGCACTTCACTACTTGGTGTCTGTGAATTTCTGCGTCCAATGCGTTTTGTACATTTTTTCTTGTATTTTCATTTTCATTCCCTCTGTCTCTGTGTCTGTTGACCGTCCGTCTATCGTTCATTCGTTCATCTATCTCTGTCTGCTGTCTGTCTGTCTCTCCTTCCCCCCCCCCCCAACCCGCTCTCTCTCTGTCTCGGTCGCTCTCTCTCCACCCGCCTGGACACCTGTAAAATTCCCTTTAACACCCTTTTTACGTTAAAATTTTCCGTCAAATAGTAAAGCGTAATTTAGTGAAATGAAAAGGTAATGGCGTATGTCCCCTTGGCATTTCAAAGCATCCTCAAAGTTTTACTGCATCAGTGCGGACCTTGATTTCTTTAACGCGCGCGGGCGCCCCCCCCCCCCCCCCCCCCCCCCCCCCCCCCCCCCCCCCCCCCCCCCCCCCGCACACACACACACAACTTGTATGGAAGACGGATAGGAAAGGAAACCCTCCTCTCCCATAGTCTCTTAACGGTTTCCTATTTCAAACATAAAAGGGTTTTTTCCTTCCACCGTCCGTATTGTCAGCACAGTCATATGACCGTGTCACTTTTTGTGGAGGGGGGGGGGGGGGGGGGGCATGTAAACAATAACTCTAACCTAACGGGTGAAAAAAACGGTGAATAGAGCTCGTAGCCCCCCTCCCCCCTCCCCCTTTCCCGTTTATTTTTGTTTTTGTTTTGTTTTTTGTTGGTTTTTTTTTTTGTAAAAGGAGGATTGTAATTGTCAGGCTACGAGTTTTTACATTTTGACAAGTTGCAGATCAGTGGGACAGGCGACCTACCAGCATCACACAGTGTGGTAGCTGAGTCCCCAAAATAAAGTAATGAACATTTGTTTGCCTCAAGCTGTAATGTACGCATTTAGCATATTCCTATTTGGTTTGATCTAAAAAAAAATTTAAAAGGAGCTTGAGAGAGAACTGGGAATAAATGCTTGACTTCTACCTGACGTGCACTGACTAGCTGTATAATTATGGTTTGCCAGTACTTGGTCTACCCTAAACAAGTTGTTGAAAAAAACAAACCTGCATCCACAAACAAGCAAAAAGAACAAATCTAAATGTTTGGGTCAAATTGTCTCTATTTCAGATCACAGATTCCCTTTTGAGCATCCAAGTGTCTTGCTGAGTTTCAGTACCAGTTATCCATTAAGTGAATAAAATGGGACCCTGGACTAGTCTTTCTGTTTGAGATAAGAAAAAAAACACCCTCACTTTCGACTAGATCTAGGCCGGGGGGGGGGGGGGGGGGGGGGTTGAGAGACAACGCCTCTGACGGGACTCGAACCTACGACCTCCCATCCTGCGACTCCCGACACTAACCACCGCACTGCGCCAATAAAAGGTCTAAAGTTCTCATAGACTTTCGACCATAGGGGCAGTGAACAGTCAGAGATTCACCGTGTCTATGGCATGGCATGTTGGAAGGCGAGCCTATCTTTTCTCTTTCACCGTCTCTAACCTTCTCTAAAGTGAACCGGGTATCCGTTTACTGCTGCGTGCAGAGAGTTTTCGAGCCGAAAACAAATCCGACCCATGTGTGGTTCGAACTCACAGCCGTCGCCTCCGCGGGCAAATGCTCTAACCATTTGACTACGGCGCCCCTCTGCAGAGGCTGATCAGACTTTGTGAGTCAGTGTGAGGGTGATCTCCTTAAGGTACTTTGTACAGGCGGAGAGACATTCGACATGCTCACATGTCCATATCCCGTTCTGCCCAGACACCGGATCATTCTGAAAAAGAAACTAGGAGACAACTCGCACAAATAAGCCTAAAGCCTTGAAGAATTGGCTACATCCACATTTACTCCCCGTAAAAGAAGACAAGCTCTAGACAGAAAGATCAGTAAATAGGTTTCAAAACGGAGTGACTGAGGGCGGAAAATGAAGCAAAATTTAGAAAGAGAGGGGGTTAGTTACCGCCAAGGAATAGACCAACAAAGTACAGGACAAGACAAATGCATTTCGACCTCTTGGGTCTTCTTCAGGCAAAAATAGATAACATTTAGGACAAGAAAAAGAACGAAAAACCACACCAGCTTCTCATGTTCGGTACACCGGTGCAACAAAAACTGTACGCTTCCACGATTGCTTAAACGATGGAATATGAGCGAGAAAAAGAAATCATGGAGGGATTTTTATTGCAGACGGGGAACCAGAACGACGGCTACGAAGAGCACAGGCACCAGAAAGGAGAGGACATCCCAGGGGAGAGAGAACCGCTGGGAGGAGGGAGCACTGCCGCTCGCAGAGACCTCCACCAGGACCAGAGCCGACAACACAGAGAACCCCCTAGACGGAGGTGCAGGTGAGGCCGGGGTGGTCCATATCCAAATGAGCCTATAGCCGTGAAGAACTGGGTGTATGCACATTTACTCCCCGTAAGAGAAGACATGCTCTCGACAGAAAGATAAACAAATAATTCAGAAAAATTTTTTTTCGTCAATAGTTTGTCCTTTTCTCCGGGGCGGGTATTGCCAAGCAATTCAGTACAAAAACAAAAACAAAATGTCTGTTTCTCGTTTCGGATTAGATTCCATTCTAAACATTTTGTTACGTAAGGTAGGTCTCATTCATAAAATTAATATGTCACTTCAACTTGTACAAACTGAAACAAAAATTGTACGTTTTCACGATTGCTTAAACGATGGGATATGAGCGAGAAAATGAAATCATGGAGGGATTTTTATTCCAGACGGGGAACCAGGACGACGGCTACGAAGAGCGACAGGCACCAGAAAGGAGAGGACATGCCAGGGGAGAGAGGACCGCTGGGAGGAGGGAGCACTGCCGCCCGTAGAGACCTCCACCAGGACCAGAGCCGACAACACAAGAGAACCTCCAAGACAAAGACATGAGCGATGTGTGGTGTGTGTGTGTGTGTGTGTGTGTGTGTGTGTGTGTGTGTGTGTGTGTGTGTGTGTGCGTGTGTGGTGTGTGTGTGTGTGTGTGTGTGTGTGTGTGTGTGTGTGTGTGTGTGTGTAGAGCCGGATCAATTAAAAGAGAAGGGGGGTTCCAGAGAGGTGAGCGTGAGGTCTGGGGGGTCCACCTCCCTCAGTGGGAGAAGGGAGAAAACGTGCCCAGGCATCAGCATGAATTGAAACTACAAGTAGAGCAAATACGGCGGAAATTTGGTAAGAGCTGAGGATGGGTGGAGAAGGGCTCGGGTATGGTTGAGTGTTCTTTTCCAAACTACTTTTAAATCGAGAGGGAGATGTTTTGGGGGGGGGGGGGGGGGGGGTACAGGGGGGCCTCTTCTGTCTTTTTTTGTTGTTGTTAAAGTGAGGGTGGTGGTGGTGGTGGTGGCGTCTGTTTACGAAAGAAACGCCACCCCTTGGATAATTCACATATCAGAAGTGGCTTTTCAAAGGGGGTCTGGGGGTCCTCCCCAAGGTAGGGAATGGGGGAAAGGGAGAGGGGCAACATGGCGAAGAATGCAATTTTGATCATCCAGCGGAGGGAAATTCAGAACCCCCCTCTGCCCCCTCCCTTCCCCTCCCCTGTCGTTCGTCCGCTCTGCTGTGTATGTGGGCGCCAGTGTCTGTGAGTGAGTTTATCAAACAAATGACACCAAAAGGCTCATGGCTTATGTTTTCTTTCTTCTTTTTTACTTTATCAAAAGTACTGCTCCCAATGCTGTGATGCACAACTTAAACACACCACTGTTGAAGTTTTAGTGCGATCCTCGCAGATGGCTGGAAGTGAAGGGATATGAGATCCACACACGGCCATACGCGCCATTGGTCATGATTTTTTAAATATGATATCTGCACACACGGGCGCGCGTGCGCACTCACACATGCACGCACGCACGCACACGAGAGAGAGAGAGAGAGAGAGAGAGAGAGAGAGAGTGAGAGGAGAGAGAGAGAGAGAGAGAGATCCGAAATTCAGAAATTGACCCAAACTGTCTGGTCTCGTTTTGTATCATTTCTTAAAATTCGAACGTCCCATTATCTATGCTGGGTTTCCTTACCAAGGAATGGGATATGTCTTTCGACTTATATACGCATGGATTAGAAAAAAAATATATTTCAGTTTGCTTGAACAATGAAATATGTCTGAGATATGGCAGAACAGGATCTCGAAAATTTTTATTGTATTGTGCCTCTTTCATGTGCGTTTTTCTACCTTACGGACAGCATTTAGCGTAGACCATTGGGTAGGAAAGACAAAATTTTAAGACACGAGGGACAGTTTTCATTGCCTTTAAGGGTCGTGCATAGTTTCAGTTTTCCTCTGTAGCTGTGTGTGACCCTGATTAGAGTCTTCATCTGACATTCGATGATAAGTAACAATTTCAAACTATTTTGTGCTTTAAAAGCATTCTTGGCATGCACTGGCATGGTGAAAGGCTTTGTCTGCATTTAGCATCATGAGCTAAAGATCAGGTCTGCTGGTACGCAGGTGATTATTTCTGGCTCGACGATCAAATGGCAGAAGAGAACTGCTCCGGCCGGACCCAAATTCCTACGAGTTGCATGATAAAAGTGTATTTTAGGTCAAACCCCTTCCCCCCGCTACTTTACCTTGGG
>CM065743.1:47430269-47431387 GCA_033310375.1 Conus canariensis | reverse complement strand
TTTTTTGCTCCCATAAGAAAACCTAACACAGAGTAACTTTTATTCAAGACTGGCAAGCCTTTTAAACTTGAATAAAGTCAGACAAATACATAGACGAACAATCTAATAGTGGGGGAAAAAAACAAGCGCAGGCCAACAACTGAACTGTCTTCATAGTAATGACTTGGCAAAGATTTGGACTTAAGGAGGGGGAGGGAGTTTGAAGATGGAGAAACTGGGAACATGAAATTAAGAAAATATGTAACAGATATGAAAACTCTTCACTAGCTGCATAAGGGAACCATCGCAATCCCTTTTGAAGGCAGATATATTTGTATTGCCTTCTCCGAGGCCTTTCGTCCGCTGGGTCGGAACTCATCAGGGAGACACGGCTGGTTGTGTCTGCGCTCCTGGCGTCAAATAGAGACACACCACAGTCCATAATACTGTGGTGTTCTCACCACCAAGGGTGCAAAAAAGAATCCAATAGCACCCCGAAAGCAGCCAGTGAAGAGTAGTAAATGAAACCAAACGAAAGTGTGGGGGGGGGGGAAAATGTTGCTGAAAAACTAAAGACATTCGTTTGGTTTCATTTACTACTCTTCGCTGCCTCATTTCATTTCCGATTTTGTTTTGATTAAATTGAGGCTATTTGCGTTTGTTTCTGTCCGCCTATGTGTTTGTCTTTCGATCTCCCTTGCATCTTTGGGTGGATCCTCAAGCCTAGGCTCAAAGATTGTCCCCTACATTTTATACTGCTTGCATATTGTCTTTAGTTTTTCAGCAACTTTTTTCCTCCCCACACTTTCGTTTGGTTTCATTTACTACTCTTCGCTGGCTGCTTTCGGGGTGCTACTGGATTCTTTTTTGCACCCTTGGTGGTGAGAACACCACAGTATTATGGACTGTGGTGTGTCTCTATTTGACGCCAGGAACGCAGACACAACCAGCCGTGTCTCCCTGATGAGTTCGACCCAGCGGACGAAAGGCCTCGGAGAAGGCAATACAAATATATCTGCCTTCAAAAGGGATTGCGATGGTTCCCTTATGCAGCTAGTGAAGAGTTTTCATATCTGTTACATATTTTCTTAATTTCATGTTCCCAGTTTCTCCATCTTCAAACTCCCTCCCCCTCCTTA
>CM065743.1:47392769-47425269 GCA_033310375.1 Conus canariensis | reverse complement strand
TTAAACAAAATGCCTTCTAAGACAAACCTGCTGAGACAATCTTCTGCACAAAACAAACTTTCCTTTGGCACATTAGTAGTGAGGCAGGCACACATCAGAACATTGTGTCTTGTATATGTAACACATCTGATGCCCTCCATAAGATAGTAAAATAGTATATATATAGTATATGGGATGCTCCTGTATACATGTCCAGGATGACATGACTGGGGACTCAGATAAGAATGTGCATCAGTGGGCTTTGTATAAAGATCTGTTTGAAGGAATCCTTTCCTTTGGCACGTGCTCCATTCTACGTATACGTATATCACCAAATCTTTGGCACAGCGATGGGCACCCCACTTGCCCCTGCAGTTGCGAATCTGTTCATGGCGTGGCTGGAACAGCAATTACTAGCCTCCAGTCCTGTTTCTATCCCTGATCATTTATGGAAACGTTTCACAGATGACACTTTTGTCTTGTGGGTGAAATCAGAAGATGAATTGGAACAGTTTTTGGATCACATAAACTCGTTCCATGAAACCATCAAGTTCACCTTCAATACATCGCCATGCAGTATTCCGTTCCTGGATATAGCCATTTCCTTAAAAGATGGATTCCTTCAAACAGATCTTTATACAAAGCCCACTGATGCTTTTGTTGTGGAACGTGAATACTTCTCCTGTAACAAAATGTCGTCGCCATCATTTTGTTGTGGAGCCTGAATACTGTTCCTGTAACAACATGTCTTCACCATCATGTTGTTGTGGAACCCGGATACTTCTGTAGCAACATGTTTTGCCATCATTTGCTGTGGATTCTGAACATTCCTCCTGTAACAACATGTTTTCTCCATCATTTGTTGTGGAGCCTGTAAGAACACGCTTTCGCTGTTGTTGTGGATTCCTGTAACAACATGTTTTCGCCATCATTTTGCAGCAGAGCCTGAATACTTCTCTGAAACAAAATGTTTTCAACCGTCATTTTGTTGTGGAGGCCGAATACTTCCGTAACATTATTTGGCCATTATTTTGTCACGAAGCCTGATTACGTCTCCTGTAACAACATGCTTCACCATCATTTTGTAGCGGAGCCTGATTGCTTCTCCGTCCTGGATGACCTGAACGACATGTTTATACCCCCCCCTCCCCCCTCTTTTCTTTTATTATTTTTTTCCTTGGGTGTAGGGAGTGGAGGTAGGGTGGGGGGTGGAGGCTATCCTGAAAACAGACACATAAAGTTATGAGGATGCTTTAACAAAACAATATCACTGTCTCTCTGTCTCTGTCTCCCTATCTCTCTCTCAAACACACACACACACACGCACGCACGCACACACACACACACACACACACACACACACACACACACTTCATGTAAGGTCAATGACCTCTTTGATCCACAGACTTAAACTTAATGGTTTTAAAACAAAATTTACAAATGACGTGAAATACAGCTGTGGCGAAAAAGATATCAAATATGCAGAAACTACTAAGATGTGAACCGTTTTTTGTTTTGTTTTGTTTTGTTTTGTTTCTTTTTTTTTAAGACTTCACTTGCTTTAGCTGATTCTTCCCTGGATGAAATTTTAAGGAAGTCCTCAATAATATGTGACAATGGCATTGACTCGGGGTCCGATTTTTACATACCTGTAAAGAGATGCAGATGTTATCTTTATTGGATGCTACTTGGTATATTTTTCAAGTGCTGCTGCGTTCTATTTTGTGTGTCTAGACCACATAACGTGAATAGACATTAAATTGAAGAGTACGCGCTCACACACACACGAGCGCATACACTCGTGCTCGCACAAACAACACACACACTTATAGGCACGTACACACACACACACACACACACACACAGAGCTTCCATTCATCATGACACGTCTGTCGAGTTACATATCATTCTAGTACGTAATTTGTTTTATATTACGTCAGATTGAAATATTTACGTCTCTTCCCTCACTACCATACCTGCTGGCACTCAGAGAGGATGTCATATGCTGAAGAAGGCAAATAAAGCCGAAAATTCCATTTTAACCACGACAGCTTGTTGTTCTTGTATATAATGCTGAACAATTAAGTAGTGGGGGAAAACAAGTGCAGGCCAACAATTATTCAGTCGTTATAGTAATGACTTCGCAAAGATTTAAACTTTTAGAGAGAAAAAAAAAAATGAAGATGAATAAAATGGGGAATGTACTATAAATATGAGAAACCCTTCACTAGCTGCCTGAGGGAACCATCGTAATCCCTCTCAAAGGC
This sequence comes from Conus canariensis, assembly GCA_033310375.1. NCBI lineage: Eukaryota > Metazoa > Mollusca > Gastropoda > Neogastropoda > Conidae > Conus > Conus canariensis. The sequence continues at coordinate 47,423,023 of CM065743.1, read as the reverse complement.
ACATCTATTTGCATTGCCTGCTCGTAGGCCTCTCGTCCGCTGGATCGGACTCATCAGGAGACACGGCTGGTTGTGTCTGTGCTCCTGGTGTCAAATAGAGACATACCACAGTCCATAATTCTGTGGTGTTCTCACCACCAAGGGTTCAAAACAGAATCCAACAGCACCCCCAAAGCAGCCAGCGAAGGGTAGTAAATGGAACAAAACGAAAGTGCAGAGAGGAAAAAAGTTGCTGAAAAACTAAAAGCATTATTCAGACAGTATAAAATATAGGGGACAATCTTTGAGCCATACTTGAGGATCCATTCAAGGATGCAAGGGAGATCAAAAGATATGGAACAGTCTGAGTGGTCAGCTCTGCTGTTCAATAACCCAAGCATTGTGAGTGGCTAAGAATTGTACAGAACAACCTTTACTTGGATCTCCTAAGAGATGCAATCTCCCACTGATTGACCAAACAATATAATGCTGAACAATTAAGTAGTATATATATATATATATATATATATATATATAATATATATATATATAAGCTACACACAAAAAGTTAAGGATCACTTTCATAAACATTCATAACTGTCAGAATAAGAAAGTCAATGTGTTGAAGTTTGGCCAACATTTAATTCCATTCTTTAGTGATAACGATACACAATTGCCTTCAATCTCGAGCAATCGTTTGGTGTGTACATTTGATTAAAGTGGGTACGTATCCAAATTTGATTTCCCAAAGTCATTGAAATCACAAGACAGGGCATACTGACGCTCCCAAAAGCTCAGTAATGCGTGTAACCACCATGGCTGTTCTGGCACTCGACGCAGCGAGTCCTCATCGAGTTGACCAGGTTGGTGAAGATCCTCTGTTGAAGCGCCTGCCACTCAGCCTGCAGCATCTGGTAGAGATGTTGGGCATCCCTGGGAGGGGGGTGACTCCTCACTTTGCGATCCAGCTCATCCCAGAGGTTCTCAATCGGGTTGAGATCGGGACTGCATGCTGGCCACTCCATTCTGTTGACTCCAGACTGCTGCAGGAAGTCGTTGACCACCCTTGCCCTGTGGGGGCGAGCATTGTCATCCTGGTAGACAGCCCTCAGTCCCATCTGCTGCAGTGTAGGCACAGCCAGCGGTCGAAGGATCTCATCCCGGTATCGGATGCCAGTCAGGTTACCCTGTACATGATACAAGGGTGTTCTGTGGTGAAGGCTGAAGGCCCCCCAGACCATTACAGAACCTCCACCAAAGGCCACCTTTTCTTGGACAGTGGCGTCAGTAAAGCGTTGCCCTGGGCGCCTCCAGACCCTCAGTCGGCCGTCGTTGTGGTGAAGGGTGAAGCGTGATTCATCACTGAACAGGACCTGGGACCATTGCTGAAGTATCCACCTCACGTGACGTGCGCAGAAGGCGCAGCGTGCTGCCCTATGGGCTGGAGTTAAGCGTGGCCGTACTGCTGGGCGACGAGAACGGAGATTAAACCCATGTAGGCGGTTCCGTATGGTCTGCTGGCTGATGTTGATGTTAGTAGCCACCCTGAACTGCCTTTGAATTATGCTGGAAGAGGCTGTTCTTGTCTGCAGGGCTTGTCGTTCAATGAGACGATCGTCACGTGGGGTTGTCTTCTTCGGTCGACCAGATCTGCATCTTTCATGGACAATCCCAGTGGCTGTGAAGCGTTGAATCAGTCGGACAATGACCGAGATGGACACATGAAGTCGCCTGGCCACTTCTCGCTTGGGAACACCATCTTGGAACCATGCAACAGCTCGTCCCCTATTCAACTCGCTTAATTTTCGTCGTGGAGGCATTGTCAGATCAGGCCTACTACTGGTGGAATGTCTTCTTATATAGCCAAGCGAGCGACAGCATCTCACACATAAACAGCAGTGCTTGCACGTGCATAATGGTTTTTCCATCTGGCAAGTGCAATGTGTTCAGGCAGAACGGTCCAAAACAAGGTCATTTTTCGCAAGTTTCCGCTTTTTCCGTTTGCGGCCCAGCTCAGTAGTAGAGAATCCCGTGCAATTTTCGCACTAACACAACATCGCCCACTTACAGCTGAACAAGAATTCATGACAATTTGGCTGGACTAAGAAATAAATAACAGTAGCGAACTGAGCTTATTACGCACCTGTTTTCAGATACCGATCCTTAACTTTTTGTGCGTAGTATATATATAGACACACACACACACACACACACACACACCACACACGCACGCACACACACACACACACACACACACACACACACACGCACACACACACACACACACACACACACACACACGCACATTTCTTAGTTGTTGACAATGCTTGAGTTACTAAACATCAGAGCTGACCACTAGGACTGTTGGACATCCTTTGACCTCCCTTGCATCCATGAATGGATCCTCAAGTGCAGGCTCAAAGATTTCCCCCTACATTTTATACTGTTTACATGATTTTAGTTTTCAGAAACCTATTTCCTTATGTCGGGTTCAATAAGGGATCACAGTGTCAGGAGTCAGGTCGCTTACTCACCACTCAGCACAAGAGCCAAGAGTACACGACGTAAACAATAATTTTATTCTTTCATGCACACATACACATTCACATTCCTATTGGGACTCGGGGCCTATCACAGAAGAGGGAGAATAGACAGAGTGTATGGAGAAAAGAGGGATATAGCAGAGGAAAGCACCCTTATGGAGAGCTATCCTACTGGGCAAGAAAAAAAGGTAATAAACATATAACACCTCAAGGATACCCGCTAAGTCCAAAATACCTAACCCACTATAACTAGCCCCCCCCCCCCCCCCCCCCCCCCAAAAAAAAAAAAAAAAAAAAAAAAAACCAGCAACAACAAAACCACCATAAAGCCAGAAACATGTCTAACACACAAACTGGGCCTCTTTCCGAACAAAACACGGCTATTCTTTGAAAAAACAACAACAACAACAAAACCAAAAAAAGAAAAAGCATACAGCTTGTTGCCCGCTGGCAGAGTGTGCCTAAACGGGGTGGAAACACCCCCACTACACTGCCTCACACCCCAGTCACACTGTCCCTGATGTCCACATAACTGATGCTCACAGAGGTACGAGCCTCTTGCTGCACTGAAAAGACACCATCGCAAGAAGACCCACCCCCACTCCCACCCACCCACCCCCACTGGATTCAACGCCCCATGGACCAGTGGACTGCTCCCTCATCAGTACATGAAGCGAAGCTCAGGCTGTCCCTTGTGATGGGCAGGGGCGCCTCTGCTGATCAGGATGGCAAAATGAAGACCCTACAATGACAATCACAACAACCCTGGCACCGGGGAGGGGGGGGGGGGGGGGGGGGGGGGGGGGGAGGGGTTGTTACCCGTCATCAGTTCATGAGCGGGAGTGGGGTGTATGGGGAAATTGTAAGTTCCAGATATTTTTTAGCTCTATAAATGTCCCACAAACATTCCAATTCGTAGGGTAGTGCTTAAATAATCAAACATTCTGTTTATCCCATGTAAATTCACACCAGGTCAGAAAGAAAATAAACCTTACTATAAAGCCTTGCATTCCTGACAGTATAAGATAAATGAAGCACGGATAACATAAGAACAAATACCACAAATACAGGACAAGACAAAATGACACAAGACCAGACCAGACAAGGAGCGAACGCAATGAACGGGTGTGCTGAGGAGTGTCACTACCCATCCACCATAATTCCACACTGGCCGCATGTCAGCCTCGTCGCGCCTTTCAACCTGCCTGCTGGTTTCCCTGAATATTTCTTCTGACCAAAGAGAACTCAATCGTAAACAGTTCATACATAATGGCTTAAACTATCCACACTGTTATGAATAATATCGAGAGAATATTAATATTGGAACCCACATGGTTAGACAAATTAGCAAGTTATCGCACACGTAATAAATTCAATTATTAATTATTACATGGACTATTAACACTGCTACTAAACCAATATTGGACAGCTAGTCCTCATCAAAGTGAACACTTCCCCGAGTGGGACTACAGATAATAAAGAAAAGATTTCCGCAACAACCTCCTCCTATTCTCTGTAAGGTGAAATGGCACTTTTCTGACTACTATATGAACACCTTTGGATAGGTTTAAAAAAAAAAAAAAAAAAAAACACCTTGGAAAGAAATGACCAAGTAACAACTAGTTCCAAAAACAAAGAAAACAAAACCTCTAAGCTGATACCATGCAAAATGAATAGGAATTTCGACTCGTACGGCCTTCCCCGTCTACATATAAATACAAACTCTTCCACTTCCAGTGCATACCAACAGGATGGTGGATGGGGAAAAAGAAGAAAATGAACGGTAGGACCATCACCCCACAACGGTGAAGGCAGGACATCCCGGATCTCTGCAGAAAGGACTTCAGGAAGAAAATGAACGGCAGGACCATCGCCCCACAACGGTGAAGACAGGACAACCCGGACCTCTGCAGACAGGACTTCAGGAAGAAAAAGAGGGCAGGACCGTCGCCCCACACTGGTGGAGATGGGAAACCCAGACCTCTGGAAGAAAACAAAGGGAGGACTATCGCCCCACGCTGGTAGAGATGGGACAACCCAGACCTCTGGAAGAAAAGAAAGGGAGGACTATCACCCCACGCTGGTAGAGATGGGACAACCCTGACCTCTGGAAGAAAACAAAGGGAGGACTATCACCCCACGCTGGTGGAGATGGGACAACCCAGACCTCTGGAAGAAAACAAAGGGAGGACTATCACCCCACGCTGGTGGAGATGGGACAACCCAGACCTCTGGAAGAAAACAAAGGGAGGACTATCGCCCCATGCTGGTGGAGATGGGACAACCCAGACCTCTGGAAGAAAATAAAGGGAGGACTATCACCCCACGCTGGTGGAGATGGGACAACCCAGACCTCTGGAAGAAAATAAAGGGAGGACTATCACCCCACGCTGGTGGAGATGGGACAACCCAGACCTCCGTAGACTGGAACTCAAGAAGAAAATAACGACAACACCTTCACCCCACGCCGGTGAAGACTGGCCAGCCTGGACCTCTGTAGACTGGATCCCAATGAGGCGGTCTCAAAGAGCAGGAATGCTCGCTGTCAGTTTCCAGTGGCAGGGCTCGTGACTCTCCGACCAACGAACGACTCAAGGATGAACAGCTAATCGACTATACACACCCTCTGTTAGCACTAGAACTGTAAAGAGTTGTCGCACAACACTATCGTAAACGATTGGAGATACACATGATTAATACATTTCTCGTGCTGCGACGATCGACAAGGCACACTGAGGAGAGGTTGGGGGATGGAAGGGGAAGGAAAGAAGTGCACGGACAGCTCACTTCACCTCTCCCCTGGTTAAACCACTCAGAAAGAGGAAAGGGAGGTGGCCGTCCGTGACACCTTACCACACTTTTTTTTTTTTTTACTAGATGCTTTGGGGTGCTGTTGGATTTTGTTTTAACCCTTGGTGGTGAGACCACCACCAAATTATAGACCACCACCAAATTATATCTATCTGTTGCCAAGGGAACATTGACACGATCAGCCGTGTCTCCCAGATAGTCCGATCCAGCGGATGAAAGGCCTAGAAGCAGGCAATATGAATTGATCTGTCTTTTGGGAGGATTACAATGGTTCCCATATGCTGCTAGTGAAGGGTTTAACATTTACAATATATTTCCCTGACTTTCTGTCCTCAGTTTGCCCCCCCCCCCCCCCCCCCCCCCCCCCCCCCCCCGTTTTTTTCCTTCCATTTAAACATTTGCTGAGTCATTAATATAATGGTAGAAGAATTGTTAGCCTGCTCTTGTTGTTCTCCACTTCTCAATTGTTCAGTATATATATATATATATATATATATATAGAGAGAGAGAGAGAGAGAGAGAGATTTGGTGTTCAGGGTGATGTGTCCCACACACACCTCGCCAACTGTGCAACAGTGTCATGCAGTGTCATGTTAATTTGGGGTTCAGGGTGGTGTGTCCCACACACACCTCGCCAACTGTGCAACAGTGTCATGCAGTGTCATGTTAATTTGGTGTTCAGGGTGGTGTGTCCCACACACACCTCACCAACTGTGCAACAGTGTTATTCAGTGTCATGTTAATTTGGTGTTCAGGGTGGTGTTTCCCACACACACCTCACCAACTGTGCAACAGTGTCATGCAGTGTCATGTTAATTTGGTGTTCAGGATGTGTGTCCCACACACACCTCACCAACTGTGCAACAGTGTCATGCAGTGTCATGTTAATTTGGTGTTCAGGATGTGGTGTCCCACACACACCTCGCCAACTGTGCAACAGTGTCATGCAGTGTCATGTTAATTTGGTGTTCAGGATGTGGTGTCCCACACACACCTCGCCAACTGTGCAACAGTGTCATGCAGTGTCATGTTAATTTGGTGTTCAGGGTGGTGTGTCCCACACACACCTCACCAACTGTGCAACAGTGTCATGCAGTGTCATGTTAATTTGGTGTTCAGGGTGGTGTGTCCCACACACACCTCACCAACTGTGCAACAGTGTCATGCAGTGTCATGTTGATTTGGTGTTCAGGGTGGTGTGTCCCACACAGAGACAAGGTAACAGAGGATAGCAAATGATGTTCATTGTCTGTGGCGTGTTTGTCAGTATAAACAATTTTCTCCCTGTTAGTGCCAGCATCATAGAACAAACTGGGCAGAGTTGGCACACACACACACACACACACACACGCACACACATGCACACACACACACACACACACACACACACACACACACTCCTCTCTCTCTCTCTCTCTCTCTCTCTCTCTCTTATGTGTGTGTGTGTGTGTGTGTGTGTGTGTGTGTGTGTGTGTGTGTGTGTGTGTGTTTGTATGTTTGTCTGTGTCTGTGTATGTTTGATGGTGCGAGTTGTTAAAGATAGGCCAAAGCGAAAGCTAGCTTTTTTTTTTTTACCACAGCTGTGGTTTATGTGCCTGAGGAAAAAAAAAACAACACTCTGGTAAAGACAATCCAAGTCTCCTCAGCTAGTGAGTGCCAACAGAAGCGAGTTTTGCTGATGGCGTTTATACATTAGCAAGCTGCTTCAGCACAACTGACTGACTGAAGCTGCTTCAGCAGGAAATCACACCATACCATGATTGGCCTGTTGCCCTGCCGTGCTTGCACAATGCCTTTTACTGGGGACAAGGAAGCGCACTCCTCGACTTGTGGAGCTGAATGTGGAGACAGTGCTTTGTGGGTGAAACATGCAGTTCAAACAGGCGCAAAGTGTGGACAGCAAAGGGTAGTTTTGAAGCTGTTTGTGTGTCATGTCTGATATTATGCCAATGATGTAATGCCTAGGTTCCAGCTGATAGTATTGTTGACCAGCTGCCTGACAGGTAGAGGCACACAACTTGGTGAGTGAGTTTATTGTGCCAGGGTTTGGGATCCAGTTTCTACCAACTTCACGTGCAGATCAAGAAGCAACGGTGATATTGGAACACACATGCACACGCATGCGCGTACGCACGCTCACCTTCATGCACGCACGCACGCGCACACACACACACACACACACACACACACACACCACACACACACACACACACACACACCTACACAGAGAGAGAGAGAGCAGTATACACCTATCTATCTACATCACGAAGAATATGCAGTATACAATACCCAGATCTGCCACTCAGCTATGCTGGCCACCTCTATACTGCCCTTTGTTTAGGAGAAGGAAGGAAATTCCTCAGTTTGCCAAGCTGAATGTGGAGACCAAGGACTGTGTAATATAAGTTTAGCTGCCTCACAGGCACTTGTACAGTGACCCAGATTGTGTGCGTGAATGTGCTGTTTATCATGACTGTTCACTGTATAATACTAATTCTGTGTGTGTGTGTGCGTGTGTGTGTGTGTGTGTGTGTGTGTGTGTGTGTGTGTGTGTGTGTGTGTGTGTGTGTGATAGGTGGGCGAGGGGTGGAAGGGGATGATAGAGGGTGGGGCTGGGTGGTGGTATCTGTGGATGTGGTGCAAACATGTTACTGGGGGGGGGGGGGGGGTCTTGCCTGGTGTTCTGAGTTTGGCTGCCACCTTTTTTTTACTTGCAGACTTCAAGTGCATTTAATTGATTGGGTGTGCGCGTGACATAACACAAAAACAACAACAACAACAACAACAACAACTACTACTACTACTACTAATTACTACTGATGATAATGATGGCGATGATACTACTACTACTATTACTACTACTGCTACTACTGTGACATCTACTACTACTACCAGGTAGGTAGGTAGGAAGGCAGGTAAGTAGAGAGAGAGGGGGGAGAGAGAGTGAGAGAGACAGAGACACAGAGGGAGAGACAGGGATAGACCGTGATAGTGCTGGTGTGTGTTCTGCAGTACTGTCATGGACAATACGACTGGACAATCAGCGGGATGGATGAAAGAGAGAGAGAGAGAGGGAGAGAGAGGAGAGAATGGAGGGATGTTTACGTATGAGTGGAATGACGCAAGGTGTAGTATGACGTCGTTCGGAAATCGAGTCATCGCAGAAGTAACCCATTTGTCTTAGTGATGTTAGGTCGTCGCTGTGGTATATCCAATCGCACGGCTGGACCCAGTTGCCTAGATGATATCTTGACAGTTAACCGCACAGAGTCGATCGTTCCCGAGCCTATGGCTGTTTAATATACCTGTTGAGGTAAGAGGTCGGTACTAGCAGGTTTAATAGATGCTTTCATCCACAGAGGAGCAGATCGATGAAGCCAGGAGGGTCTGTTTGTGTTGTATTCATTTGTAGAATGTTTCAGGTCCGACGATTATGATTGAATCGAGCAGAGTGCCGACCTGCGTCTTCGTTACCATTGATTTTGATTTACTTTATTTTCAGAGCGAATGCAGGCGACAGTAGGGGAATAGTGTGGTTGTAAATGCGTGTATGTAGAGGATGTATATTATTTAGTAATGTTGGAGAATGAGCTAAGGACTCTCTATCTCTGTTGCAGGTATCCTATCTTATCTTATTTTATCGGTTCCATATCTGAATCCGGTCTTTTCTATATTCTCGTATCATCGCCATCATCTTCAATATCCCTCGCATCTCCTGTCTTAAGCTTATCGCACATCGCTGCATTTTACACTCGTCGGCAAGTTCTTCAGTTAGTATCTCCACCCATGTGTACATGTGTTCTTTTTATGGACTTCTACGTGATGCTGATGACTTCGGGTGCTCGTGAAGGAAAGGACTGACCTGTTATGCTGCAGGAAGAATTCTGTGACTACGTATTAACGAAAATAAAACCAAAAAAACAAACAAACTGTATATATTCGTCGAAGTGAAGAAATTGGTGTTTCCGTGTGACAGAGAAAAGGAGAAAAGGACTGTTTTAGTTTATTCGAGGGAATTGGAACTGGTCATCGCGCCGAGGATTCTAGTTTTCTGTAAGTGCTGTGAAAAAAGAAGAGACTTTATCTCCAATACTGTGTTGTGAAGTGTTGAGGTGAACAGTAATTGCGATTATATATATATATATATATATATATATATATATATATATATATATATATACATACACACACACACACGAAGATATATGTGGATCTACGTGCTTGCTGGAATCGAATGAACGTTGCTTTAACAAGCCGATCGCGACCGACGGCGAGTAACCCGGTTTCCAGAGAAGTTGACGCAACCAAGATACGTATAATATATTCGACAAATACCTGCACACGCACGCATACACGCATTAATGTACAAATCTTGTTAGTAGCCTGGTGTGAGTCAGTGAACGAAAGCTTCGTCATAACACATCGTTTATTATCATTATCACATTGTCCACCGAACATCATATCATCGATCATTCCACATGTGCATAAATAAATGTGTTCGAACTTGTCATCGGGCTCTTCGTGTCTGATAGCCTGAATCAGAACGCGGGGCGAGTGAACCATCCACATGCACCTCACCACATCCACTCCCCTGCAGTGTGACAAATGGGGGCTCGTCCGGGATTATCCTGAGCCGTCCCGGAACTCTTATTATCACCACGAGAGCCATCATCATCAGTTCATCTCATCACTCGCTTCGTTTTTATATCCACAGTAAGGTCTCGTTGGAGATCCTAACCCAGTTCAGGCCGGGAAGAGGGATTCGAATCAGGGATTCGACCCGTCTAACTACAGCGGGCGGTTGGAGGGTGATAGGTGCCTAGCAGGCAAGGGCACATGACCTGTAGGCGATCATCTGTTCCTTCTGCTGGATGAAAGTAGCTATTTAGCGTGTTGCTAGAGCTATGCTGTAGTGTGTGTTGTATGATAACGCTGAATGTACGTGGGTTGATCTGTAAGACCAGTGTTGTGTCTTATCACCAGTACAGAGTATATTGTTGTTGCTAGGACCAAAGGTGTGTCTTAGGGCAAGCATGTTAACTTAGTGGTATATAGGACAAGTGGTTATGTTCTGCATGAGTTAACTTGATGTTTGGACAGTGTCCATTTGTTTAGATGTCCTTGTGCGCGTGTCTAAACGGTAGCCAGTGAGGATAGAAGTGAAGATTTTCATTGACGGGTGAGATCAAGGATTAGTGGTGTGAACCGAAGGTGTGTTTACATTACGGGATCGACTCGTGGTAATAGGTAATGGTTAAACCTATTGTTCCTTGGATCTCTGTGTATCTTTGTTACTTTCTGAGGTAGAAGGTTACCGAGAGGAAAGTGAGCTGTAGGCGAGCTCTGGTTGAGAATCGTCTGTGCGCACGATACGAGTGTAGGTGACACTCATACGCATCTGTTAGGGAGTGTATTTTACGAGTCTGTGTGAGGCTCATATCTTCCCATCATAGTGTGTATTTACGAGTCTGTGTGAGGCTCATATATCTCTCTTGGAGAGCTGTGTCTAGTGAAGACAGTAAATTCACGTAGTTTGGTCACTTTGCTATTGTAGGAGAATTGTCTACTGTGAAGTAGTGATTAGATCTAGCCCTGGAACTAGCCAGCGCGTAGATCTGCATAGCGATAAGCAAATCCTCGAATCTAGTGAAAAGGTCTTACGTATCTCTGTATTTGACGTCATTGTAGTACATAGGCGTCAGTACCAGCTAGAATGGATGGTCCAGCTCAGCACACGAGGTTGGCCCAGGACAGGCAAGCAGGGGCCGAAGCGATTCAAGGCACGAGCGCAAGAGGCACCACGGCGACACGTTCAGAAAGTTCAGTGTCCGTTTCTAGTATGTCGTCCACGACCGTTGCGATCGTAGAAGAAGGAAAGTTGCTTGGGCTCACCGGTACAGAGCTCATCCAATACGTTAAGGAAGAGAGAGAAAGGAGAGAAAGAACAGAAAGGGAAGAGAAAGAAATGGAGAGAGATAGAGAAGAAAGAAGAGAAAGAATAGAAAGGGAAGAGAAAGAAAAAGAAAGGGAGAGAGATAGAGAAGAAAGAAGATAAAGAATGGAGAGAGAAAGAGACAGAGAAGAGATGGAAGAAAGAATACGAATGAGAGAGTTAGAAGTGAGAGAGAATGCTCAGTCGAACGTGAGACAGCAGGGTCAGATGCGATAGAAAATATGAAAATCCGGTTACCATACTTTGATGATCGTGACTGTATTGAATCTTAAATCAGTCAATTCGAACGGATTGCCAAAATCCAGGAGTGGAGTGAAGAAACATGGGCCACGCGATTAGGAACATTGTTAAAAGGAAAAGCTAGGGGTGTGTTTACCCGACTTAGTGATGAACAGGCCAGTGACTATACCATTCTGAAGAAAGCACTGTCAGAGAAGTTTCAGTTAACTACCGACTCGTACCGAAGGAAGTTCAGATCAGCTAAGCAAGAGCCGAATGAGTCGTTCAGTGACTATCTGTTAAGACTTGATTTGTATTGCTTGAGATGGATTGAGCTGTCCGGCAAAGACAAATCGTTCGAAGATGTTTTTGACCTAATGTTGCAAGAGCAATTTCTTGAAGGGTTGAGACCCGAAGTAGCCACGTTCATTAAGGAACGGAAGCCAGGACGCGTGCAAGAGATGGCGACGTTGGCCGAAACGTACGAAGAGGCGCATTCAAGTGTAAGATTCCGACCGAGGGGTGACGTAGAGAGGATGCGGTATGGTCCGAACCCGAATAGGAACAACTAACAACAAAGAGTTCCAACACACAGAGAGGGAGACAATAGACAACAGAATACTCTGCCCGAAAGGAGATGTTTTGCGTGTAACAGCACACGGCACGTTAGGCGTGATTGTCCTAAAGTTGCTAACACCATCAATCTCGTCACAGATAGCGGCAAGAAAGACAACATGAAAGGGGTTAAAGCAACCGAAAGGTTCTGTGATAAGTGCATACTTATCGAGTTCGACAACCACCGTCCAGTGTCTGTTGAAGGAGTGATGACCGACGGCATAAGGGACACAGAAGCATCGATCTCAGTAGTGTCAGAAGAGCTCGTGCCAAAAGATAAGATAACTGAGAGAAGGAAAACTGTAACTCTAGCGTCAGGAAGGGTTCAACAAGAGCTACCTGTAGCAGTTGTACACATTGACTCACCGTACTGTGAAGGCGATGTAGAGATGGTCGTAATGAAGGATCCCGTACACCCAGTTCTCATAGGGAACTATAAACAAGCGTTTAGAACCAGAAGCAGGTCAAGGATCCCAGTATACCCCGTCAGAGAAACAGTTTCCGCTGTAGAGACTAGGCAGCAGGCGAAAGGTGAAAACGTCAAACCGAATATACCTAAACCCGATAACAAGCCGGCCAAGACCAAGACAGATCCAAAGAAAGTAAAAGAACTTCAGAAACAAGATCCAACATTGGAAAGAATGTTCAGGTGGGCAGCTTCCAAAGAGAAAAGGGGTAATGCCACATCCGTTGTAGAAGAGGGTATTCTCTACAGGAAACACGTAGACAAGAAGGGTCGTCGACAAAAACAAATGATTGTTCCGAAGCAGCTCAGAAGTGAAGTACTGAAGAACGCCCATGATACACCAGTGGCAGGACACATGGGAGTAAAGAAGACGACATCGAGGATCTGGACCGAGTTCTATTGGCCAGGAATAGTAGGGGACATACGTAGATACTGCGTGTCATGTGACGCGTGTCAACGTACCGTTAGTAAAGGATGGATAAGGAAAGTACCACTTGTCAGGACACCACGAGTTGATACACCATTCAGTAGGGTAGGAGTAGACATCATCGGCCCGATAAAACCAATGTCAGAGAGCAAGAAACAGTACATACTGGTCATGGTTGACTTTGCCACAAGATATCCGGAAGCAATAGCATTGAAAGACATCACCACCGAATCAGTAGCAGACGCATTGTGGGAGATGTGGACGAGGACTGGCGTACCATCTGAGATGTTAACGGACAGAGGGAGTCAATTCAGGAGCCAAACCATGAAAGAAGTTTTGGATTTGCTAGCCATAAGAGGACTCAAGACTACCCCATACCACCCACAAACCAACGGACTCGTTGAAAAGTTCAACAGAACGCTTAAAAGCATGTTGAGCAAACTGGTACTTGAACAACCAACGACTTGGGACACGTTTATACCCGCGCTATTGTTTGCGTACCAAGAAGTGCCACAAGAGTCCACGGGATTCTCTCCATTTGAGCTTTTATATGGACGTCAAGTGAGAGGACCAGTGCAGATCCTATGGGCTATCTGGACAAACGAAGACTTAACAGAAGAAGCTAGGACAACAGCAGAATATGTCACGGAACGGAAAACCAAGATCTATGATACGTGCAAGATAGCACAGGAAAACTCCGTTAAGGCCGCAGAACGTCATGCCAAATACTATGATGTCAAGGCAAAGAAAAGAGAACTTAAACCTGGAGCAAAGGTACTCGTACTGAGACCGGTGAAACACAACAAGCTTGAACTACAATGGATGGGACCTTTCGAAGTCGTCAAGAGAGTAAACAGTGTCGACTACGTCATAAGAATCGGCAAAATCCACAAGGTATTCCACATCAACATGCTCAAAGAATACCTCGAGAGAGAGCAATTGACTGATAGGGTTACACCTGAGGAAGACTGAGACGACGAACCGGATAACGATGGCTGCGAGATTGCCATCGTAGTGTTAGAGGAGACAGACCTGCCAGATGCAGACGACACAGGGAATGTATTACCTACCCCGAGTACCAAGAGTCACGAAACGGAAGATGTCATCATCGATTCAGCGTTAACTGTTAGCAGAAAGAAACAAGTTCAAGATCTGTGTAGGAAGTACAAGAGAGTACTGACAGACAAAACCTTAGAGACAGATTTAGAAGAGATCTCATTTGAACTGACAGACGATAGGTCAGTAATCGTGAGACAATACCCACTACCTCATTCCCAGGTAGAAACGATCGAGAGGGAGGTAAAAGAGATGTTAGAGATGGGAGTCATCGAACCCGCTCAATCGCCCTACAACGCACCAGTTGTATTAGTTAAGAAGAAGGATGGATCAGTGAGGTGCTGCGTTAACTATAGGAAGCTGAACAAAGTCACTGTTTTTGATGCCGAACCACTACCCGACCCAGAATACTTGTTTTCCAAGCTATCGAAAGCAAAGCGTTTCACAAAACTTGATCTTTCGAAAGGGTTCTGGCAATGCCGAGTAAGAGATCCAAGACAAGAGTAAGACAGCGTTCTCAACACCAATGGGTCAATTTCAGTGGACACGAATGCCATTTGGTCTACAAAATGCAGGCAGTGTTTTTTCCAGACTGATGAGAAAATTAATATATATATATATATATATATATATATATATATATAATCGCAATTACTGTTCACCTCAACACTTCACAACACAGTATTGGAGATAAAGTCTATTCTTTTTTCACAGCACTTATAGAAAACTAAAATCCTCGGCGCGATGACCAGTTCCAATTCCCTCGAATAAACTAAAACAATCCTTTTCTCCTTTTCTCTGTCACACGGAAACACCGTCATCATCAGCGTCAACAGTGAAGGTGTGGTGAACCATGAAGTAAGTGGCATTGGCGGGTTGACAGCCACACTCGCTGCTGGAGGATGTGCACGATATGGTGGTGACGTCGTTCACCGTGCATCTGTCGGAACCTGAACCAGTAAACGGCCGTCTTGTGAAGGTAACTCTGTCATTGAAATTCAATGCACACTTGGAGGGGTAGTCCTCTCTAGGCAGGTAACAACTCAAGGTGATGTTGGAGCCCAGGGTCCAGTCCTGGGCAGGGCAGGACAGGCGCTGACTCCAGACAAGTACTGACACACAGGATAACCCAAAAACAATGTTCAAAATCTTGTTTTACGACAACCACACATACGTGATCATCATCATTATAATTATCATTATATCATAATATTATTATCATTAATATTAATATTATCATTATTGTTGTTGTTGTTTTTATTGTTGTTTTTACTATTTTTTTTTAGATCACAATTAAACTCTTTATAGACATCATCAGCATATAACTCTGGGCATATTCATTGACCCCTCGACCTTTCTTTCTTCATCACTCACACTTTATCAGATTATGCGTCTCTCTCCAAGTTCAGTGGACTGGACCTAGACGTAATTGTTGTTGTTTGTCTGTCGAATCAACGAGGACCACTTCAGTCATCTAGGGGTTGAGGGTAGGAGATGTTAAAATAATTTATGGATACGCAGGTGGCTGATCAAGCCGATGCACGCACGAAATGTGCGGTGACAGCTTGGATAATCCATGCAGGAGACCTGCTCTTGATTGCGGGCGCAGGCTTTCCTTGCCTCTTTCTTTAATTGCGCTGCAGCTGTCCTCCTTTCTTCACATAAACTGACGCCTTTGTGGATAGAGTAGTGCCATCTACCTTCATCCATAGCAGTTTGTTCCTATACATGTGTCAGAGCTGATGCTAAATGCTTTCAAGGATGTTTTGAGAGTGTCTTCAAAGTGTTTGTTCTTACCTCTATGGGAACGCTTTCCTTGTAGCAGCTCACCATAGAAGAGTCTCTTGGGTAGCCAGTGGTCCGGCATGCAAGCTACATGTCCCGCCCATTGAAGCTGAGACAGCATCAGGATGGTGTGATGCTCTGGAGGCCTGCTTGGTCGAGCACCTCTGTGTCTGGGATTTTGTCCAGCCATTTTATGTTTAACAATCTTCTGAGGTAGGTTGTATGGTAGTGATTCAGCTTCTTGGCATTCAGTTGGCTCACTGCCCACGTTTCACATGCAATATAGGAGTGTAGGGGGAACTACTGCTCTGTACAAAACTTGGTCTCAAGACTGATGCCTCTGCTATTCCAAACATTGGTGTGTAGTCTGTGAAAGGTTGCACTTGCTTTTGCAGTTCTGATACCCGGTACTCACTTCATCGTCAATGGTGACGTTTGGGGACAGTGTGCTGCCATGGTAGGTGAATTTACTCACTGCATTGAGTCTCACACATTGAGTGTGATGTGAGGCTCATGGTCAGGTCTGCCTGGCACAGGCTGATGCAGAACTTTCCTCTTCTTTGTATTCATGGTGAGACCAATGTTGGTGCTGGCTGTAGAGAACTTGTTGATGCTGGATTGCTTGTCAGTTTCTGAGCCAGTGTTGACAGCACATGTAAGTTATGAATTTGTTAGTCCTTGTTCTTGTTTTCACATGTTATTGTTGTTGTTGTTGTTGTCTCTCTCTCTCTCTCTCTCTCTCTCTCTCTCTCTCTCTCTATATATATATATATATATATATATATATATGCGTGTGTAAGTGTGTGTGTGTGTGTGTGTGTGTGTGTGTGTGTGTGTGTGTGTGTGTGTCCCTTTCATTTCCTTATCTAAAATGACATTGTTTTTATATGTAGATGTGTTCTAATCATATTCGTTCGGTGTAACAGATCTCGTATTGTTTTTATATGTAGATATGTTCTAATCATATTCGTTCGGTGTAACAGATCTCGTACTGTTTTTATATGTAGATGTGTTCTAATCATATTCGTTCGGTGTAACAGATCTCGTACTGTTTTTATATGTAGATGTGTTCTAATCATATTCGTTCGGTGTAACAGATCTCGTACTGTTTTTATATGTAGATATGTTCTAATCATATTCGTTCGGTGTAACAGATCTCGTACTGTTTTTATATGTAGATGTGTTCTAATCATATTCGTTCGGTGTAACAGATCTCGTATTGTTTTTATATGTAGATGTGTTCTAATCATATTCGTTCGGTGTAACAGATCTCGTACTGTTTTTATATGTAGATGTGTTCTAATCATATTCGTTCGGTGTAACAGATCTCGTATTGTTTTTATATGTAGATATGTTCTAATCATACTCGTTCGGTGTAACAGATCTCGCAGGAATTGGACCTGAACTCTGACACTTCTGTCATTACATCTCACCTCGTACTCCTTCGTCCCCCCCCCCCCCCCCCCCTCCTCCCAACCATCCTTGGTAAAATAAACCATATGGTCAACTGCCACTGTCTGTGTCACCGGCTTTCCTTGCTGATGATTTTGAAGGTTTGATTATAATTCAAGGTTTTGACATGGAGATGTAAAGACATGTCCTTGGTTTGTTCGATGAAACACAACTAAACTAGTACGTATGGTCTTGTGCACTCTCAGCATTGCGTGACTTGATACAGAATGGGCGTTTGTGTAAAGTGCGAGTACGGACCCTTCCCTGAACACATACACAGAGCACCAAAAATGAAACTCAGAACGAGAAAATCAAAGACCACAGCCAATAAAAGCTGCCTCGCATTCAACAGCCACTATAACAACAACAACAACAGCAACTACAACAACACAAACAATTATATTAATGACAACAACAACAACAAAGTACATGCGCGCGCGCGCACACACACACACACACACACGCACACACACACACACGCACACACACACACACACACATTATAAAATTATCATATACGAACGAACAAATAATACTATGTGGGGATTTTAATGCCAGATCAGGAACGATTCCTGATTTCATTACAATGGAAAGAGAAAGCAACATATATTCTTTGCCTGAAGATTATCCTTTTAGTGATACAGCAAACAGATGCTCAATGGATGAATATGTTCATAAATACGGGAAAAAAAACTTTCATCCCTGTGCATTGACTGTAACATGTGCATTTTAAATGGGAGGACTCTGGGCGATCTGCAGGGGCAATATACTTGCTTCATACCCAAAGGCTGCAGTGTGGTCGACTATTTCTTGTGTTCACAAAAATTATTGAAGGACATAATAGACATGACAGTTCATAATTTAACAGATTATTCAGACCATTGCCCAATATCGTTAAAAATTAATCAACATCTTCCATACAAAACTGAATGCCAATTAACTGACAAAGATCATGTAGACATAGAATACCATGACTCGCAGGATAAAAATGTGATGTTCTTTTGGGATGAAAACTCGGATATTAAATTCCTAAGGGTATAAAAATCTTCAGAAATGAAAAAGCACATTAAGTCAATTAATGACATTATGATAACAGATGACGAGAAGCATTTTAAATCCACGACAGTTGTGAATAATGTCGTTCAAGAGTTCACACAAATGCTGCATGACACTGGCAAACAAAGTATTGCCTATAGAACAAAAAGGAAATGGAAGAAATGAAAAAGAAAGAATAAAAAATGGTTTGATAAGGAATGTCAGTCACAACGTCGAGAAAGTAAATCTTTGTTAAACGCAGTAAACAGACAGCCATTTAACAAAATACTTCACCAAAAATATTTCGTTGCAAGGAAAACATATAACAAAATTATTAGAAAGAAAAAGAGACTGTACAAAGCCAATTTAATAACTTTATTGAACAGAAACTTGTCTAAAAATCCAAATGCAGTTTGGAAAACCTTAAAGGAATTACAAATCATGGAGACTCAAGAACACACACAACACCTACCAATCAAAAGATGGATGACACATATTGAAAAACTAATAGGAAAAGAAGTTGAAATCGAAAATAAAGAAGTAGTAGTAGAGGAGAATCAAGAGAATAAAGGTATGAACGCAGCTCTGAGTGACGTTCATGTAGATTATGAGATATCAGATATAGAAATCCTAAAAGTAATCAAGAATTTAAAAAAGAACAAATCTCCTGGAACAGACGGGATAACTTCAGAATTGCTACCTACATTGAAAAACATTTTTAATTTAATTTTAAAAACTGGTCAATATCCAGATTTATGGAAAAGGGGCCTCTCGGTTCCTATTTACAAAGGAGGAGACAAAACAAGCCCTAGCAACTACAGGGAATAACTCTTAATTGTGCATTAAGCAACGTATTATGCCAAATACTAAATACTCGAATAAACAATCATTTGGAATCAAATAATTTTTTATCTAATGTACAAGCAGGTTTCAGAAAAAAACACAGAACTGCAGATCATATTTTTGTCTGAAAAAGTGTAGTAGACCATACATTAAAATCGCGTAACGGCAGACTGTATACATGCTTTGTCGATTTTCAGAAAGCATTTGATAACATTTCCCACGAAGGGTTATTAATAAAATTACAAAGATTTGGCATTCGGGGTAGATGGTTTGATTTAGTCAAAAACATGCACACAAATGCACAAATCTTTTCAGTTGGTAAAAACGGAGCCTGCTATTCAGTATATGTACGAAGAGGAATTTTGCAAGGGAACTCCTTGAGTCCAACATTATTTAATATGTTTATAAACGATCTAACAAACAAGATTCCAACTGAGGATTCACCATCACTGGATCATTCAAGCAATACAAGAGTATCTGCTTTATTGTATGCAGACGATCTTGTACTCCTTGCAACATCGAAACTAGGTTTACAATCAAAATTAGACCAATTGCATTTATATTGTAAAGAGTGGGGGTTGCTAATTAACATCGAAAAGACGAAAATACTAATATTTTCCAAAACAGAACCCAAAAGTCGTTTATTTTTTAAATGTGGTACAAATTTTATTGAAACAGCAGAACAGTACAAATATCTTGGAATATTTCATAAATCAGGAAAACTTGACATCGCAGCGGAACATCTAAGTAACCAGGGTAATAAAGCAACATATTCCTTAAAAAGAGCGTTTAAAAATAAAAATATTAATTTTAAATTTGTTCTAAAGTTGTTTGATAGTCTTATTTCACCAATATTAATGTATGGCGCGGATGTATGGCTACCTTTTTGCTTAAAATTAAATGATAATTTCAATTTAGATAATCTGTTTGATCATTGCCTTTCAAATAGTTTACCACATGAACATACTCAATACAAGTTCTTCAAGCAAATGGTAGGTGTACACAATAAAGCTGTAAACTTAGCTGTAACTGGAGAACTCGGAAGTTTTGCAATTAGCTTAACAATAATCCATCAGATAATAAAGTTTTGGCATCATATTTTAGAATCTGAAGACAACTCGCTTATCGAAATCATATACACTAACATGTTAAACAACGAAGATCAGCAAACACCTTGGTTTAAATTTGTCAAACAAATTCTCAGCCTAATGGCATTGAAGCATGTTTGGAATAACCAGCATACTTTTAATATTAACAAGTTGTGTTATGTGATCAAGAATAAACTAAAAGATGAATATGTATTATTTTGGAAAAGAAAAAAAAATCAGAAACAGAATCAAAACTAAAATTTTATGACAATATTACTACAGATTACAGAATGGAGCCATATTTGGCAAACTCTTTCATCTGCTTCAATCAAAAACAAGCACTATGTAAATTAAGGATTTCTTGGCACGATCTTAAAATAGAAAAAGGTAGATATACTAAGACACCAAGAGAAAGAAGACTGTGTTTGGAATGTAATGATGTAGAAGACGAAATTCATTTCTTAGATAAATGTACTAAATATAACGATATAAGGAAGCAGTTTTTAGAACACATCAAAGACAAATACAATATACAAAATGCGCTGCCATCTATCTTAATATCAAATGACGTACTTATCAGCAAGATCTCAAAATATGTGTATGCTATTTCAAAGTGTCGATAAGGTAAAATGTATGACAAGGCCAACTTGATATAACATGATGATAGTTGGATACAACAACAAGCATGAATATTTGTATTTCGTCATTTGGTTTCGTTTATCTTTCCTCTATTTATTTGTGTCATATAAAACCTGTTACGGTTTTCAAAGGCATTAAACTATTGAATATTGAATCTTGAATCTTGAATCACACACACATGTGCGCACGCGCACATGCAAGTGCGCTCACACAAACACACATGTGCGCGCACCCCCACACACACACATTTATGGAAGTGGAAAACAAGTAATACTTACTTTCTACTTTAGCAAAGAAGAAGATAAGAAGAATCAGCGTATTCATCTGAAATCAAAATGATATAATGATAATAAAATTCATCATCATCATAATCATCATAGCCATCATTATCATCAATATTATTATCATCACCATCATAATAACACCACAACAACAGCAACGACAAACATGCCAGCAGCAGCAGCAGCAGCAGCAGCAGAGCAGCTGCAACAAATACATCAAAAGTAATAACATCACTAATTAAAAAAAATGATGACGCTCATCCAATTCCGACTTCTACCCCTACTTCAGCATCTACCGTCCTCCTTCTACTACTAATATCACTACCACTATACTACTGCTGCTGCTGCTGCTACTACTACTAATACTACTACTGCTGCTGCTGCTGCTGCTGCTGCTACCCTGCTACTGCTGCTGCTACAGCATCATCAACCACCACCACCACCACCACCACCACCACAACTAAATTGTGGAAATAAGCATTTGCACTTGCTTTAGCATGGGGGATTACAAGAACAAATTAACTAACGTGTTCATGGAAAAACTCAGGCACGCGTGCACACACACACACACACACACACACACACACACACACACACACACAATACAATACAATACAATAATTATTCCTATTGCCCCTTTTGGGGTATGGAGGAAGGGTATGTATAAAACAATAACAGGAAAAGGAAAACAAACAAGCCAAAATAAAACATAAATTGCAAGTCAATGCTGACATAGACCAACAATTTACAACACTTGAGATAATCTTATACACTTTGACAACAGAAGCATTTGTTTTTGGTTTGTAGAAGACATCATTTGACAAAAAATATCGACAGATTTTGGGGAGAGAAATCTTTTTGGCAAATACCTGTTGTGCAAAGAAACGTACGATGAACATTCCATGATAAAATAAAATTCATCACCTATTGCAGACATGTCACATTTATTACATAACCTTTCTTCTTTTGGAATAGCAAATTGACGATCTACTCCAATTGGTAATTTATGATTAGAACATATGATGAACATTCCATGATAAAATGAAATTCATCACCTATTGCAGACATGTCACATTTATTACATAACCTTTCTTCTTTTGGAATAGCAAATTGACGATCTACTCCAATTGGTAATTTATGATTAGAACATCTGAATTTGATCTGCTAAGCTAGAAACATATTTCTCCTTCTTAAAATCAGATTTATAAAATTTGCAGAAAAAACATTTACTACTAGTTTCAATGCCATGCGGAGAATCATTACTCCCACTGATACTCTTGACACAATCACGAGTGAAAGAGGAACATTTTAAAGGACATGATCCATCACAATCACAATGAGTATTTTACACAATCACAAGTTAAAGAGGAACATTTTAAAGGACATGATCCATCACAATCATAATGAGTATTTTCACAAATAGATCCAGATGTAATGTGATACACAGTTACATGATGTATTAGTTCGAACTGACGTACATAACATGGGCTGACAAATCCTTTCAGGAACAGCAAAATGATCAGTGTTTTCCAAGGAAACAAAAGAATCCAAACCTTCTGCTTTAGAATAACATACAGCACACTGATCATCTGATTCAGGTTAATATGAATCAGGCAATAAAACTAGTTCACAGCGCACCTCATCTGAACAGGACAAACACTGTGTGATCTGTGATCTGAAGCATGGAACAAGGAGGAACAAATATCACTGTACAGTGAGGTATAAGATGACCTGGAACACATACAATTTTGAAACTGACCCTAACCTCCTGCTGAACAGTACTGAGGGATTTCACCTTGTGCAAAAGTTTGGAACGAAGTGGCGTCAAGTCATCATTGAAGAAAATGTGCTGGAACTGTTGGTTTTCTTTCAGCGTTTTCTTTTTGACATCAGTAGAGTCTTTTTTTTCTGGAAGTAAATTTGACTAGAATGGGGCGTGGTTTATTTATGCCACCAACTTTTTGTTTTGAAGCATTGCGATGAATGACTGAAACCTCTTCTGTTTTGATGTCAGCTGCAATGTCAGTGAATAATTTAGTCACCACCTCCTCAACATTTTCATGGTCTGTTTCTTCAACTCCTGTGATCTTTACTGTCTCTGTTCTTTGATACTGCTCCAAACGATCGATTTAATAACGATGCAGCAAGTTTGAACATTCAGCTTTCGCTGAAGCTTTATCCCACTCATCCTGAATGATTTTGATGACAGAGTTCACACACTTTTGGAATATCTTTTCGAATTGAACAGCTAGAAGAGGAAGTAGAACTTCACTGACGCGTAAGCCAATAGCATCATTGACGTCACTGACATTTACATCACTGGCAGCCTCTGCACTTTCTTCCTTTTCCCTTTCCCTTTCCGCCTTGTGGACTGCTTATCATATTCACACACACACACACGCGCGCGCGCGCGCGCGCGCGCGCACTCACACACACACATTTCGTTTGTTTTATTATAATTTTTCAAACAAAGATTGGCAGTGTAGATTATTTTTGTAAATTTATGGAAACGCTGTCCTCTTTTGAAAGCAAACTTTTAATTGCATCAATTAAACACACACTCTCTTTCCCTCCCTCCCTCCCTCCCTCTGTATGCCTGCATGTGTTTGTGTGTGTGAGTGTGTGTTTGTGTGTATGGGAAGGGGGGGGGGAGGGGGGGTTATGGGGTGTGCAGTAAAAGTACTATCTTTGGTTGGGGTGCTTGCATGCCCTTCTTTGGGCTGCACTCCATCTTTGGTCCACATTAGGCACCCACGTTTTACCTATACAGTTCCCTATGACAATTAGCATGTGACAATGGCCGCACCCCGGGCAACAGCTTTAGTAGGCTGGCAGAACCAGATGAGGGATGTATGATGGCATCAAGAAGGCACTGGGACCGACACCGAGCAAGACGGCTCCCCTGAAATCCTCCACTGTGGAAGTAATAAATGACCCCAGCCAGCAGATGAAGAGATGGGTGGAGCACTACTCCGACCTCTACTCCCGAGAAAACACAGCGACCTTCTCAGCCCTTGATGCCATCTAGTGCATGCCAGCCATGGAAGAGCTTGACGTAGAGCCGACCATGGACAAACTCAGCAAGGCCACTGACAGCCTGGCATCAGGCAAGGCACCTGGCGATGACGGCATTCCTCCAGACCTCATCAAACACTGCAAGACCCTTCTGCACCCTTTGCACGCAGTCCCCTGTCTGTGCTGGAATGAGGGAGCTGTACTGCAGGACATGAGGAATGCCAAGATTGTCACCCTGTACAAAAACAAGGGCAAGAGGAGCCACTGCAATAACTACAGAGGCATCTGTCTTCTTAGCATCGTCGGCAAAGTCTACGCTCACACCTTCCTGAACCGTCTGCAGAGGCTGGCTAAATGTGTCTACCCAGAATCACAGTGTGACTTTCCAGCAGAGAGGTCCACTGTAGACATGGTCTTCTCCCTTTGCCAACCCCAGGAGAAATGCAGAGAGCAGCGGATGCCCCTGTACGTCGCATTCATCGACCTCACCAAGGCCATCGATATAGTCAGCAGAGATGGTCTTTTCAGGGCTCTCAGATAGATCGGTCTCCCCCCCCCCCCCCCCCCCCCTCCCCTCTCCAAACTGTACAGCTTAATTGAGTCCTTCCACTCCAACATGAATGGGACTGTGCAGTTTAATGGCAACTTCTCCAAGCCCTTCAACATACGCAGCAGTGTCAAACAAGGCTGTGTCCTTGCCCCCACCCTCTCTGCGATCTTCTTTGCTCTCCTGAGGCATGCATTCAGCACAGCTCAAGAGGGGATCTACCGGCGGACCAGATCAGATGGCAGGCTTTCAATCTCGCCCGCCTAAGAGCAAGGTCAGAGGTCTGCGCAGCCCTCATCAGAGACATGCTGTTTGCGGGTGATGCCCCTCCTGCGACTCACACCCAGCAGGAATTGCAGTCGCTGATAAACCGCTTCTCCCAGGCCTGTAAAGACTTTGGTCTGACTTTCAGCCTAAAAAAGACAAATGTCCTCCAGGGGTCAAGACATGCAGTCACCACCAGCCATCACCATTGACGACTATGTATGAGCTTGATGCCATCCATCAGTTCACTAACCCTGGGTCCTCCATCACCGATAACCTCTCCCTTGACAGTGAAATCGACAAGAGGATCGGAAAGGCAGCCACAACTCTTGCTCACCTCACACAAAGAGTGTGGACAAATCCCAAGCTGACCTCAATGTGTGTGTGTGTGTGTGTGTGTGTGTGTGTGTGTGTGTGTGTGTGTGTGTGTGTGTGTGTGTGTGTGCTGCAGTTCACTGCCAAAGTTAGAAACCAAGTATAGAAAGGAAATCCAAGTTATTTGTTCCCTATATATTTCATGTCTTAATAGATGCCTTTATTTTGTATGAACGTGCCAGTTAGAAAGTGTCCCAGGAGTTTATATGGCACACATTCATTTACACTTGAAAGAAACACATTTTTAATTGCATGTCCTGGTACCCTGAACTCTCAGCCACTTCTGTCATAAATCATGGCCCACGCCAGCACTCAAGAGAACATTTGTTCGTTTGTCCATTCATATTTGTGGACAGATCATGAATACGCAGCTGGGTATGGCACTCCAGACAGGCAAGAGAATTCAGAGAGAGAGAGAGACAGAGAGACAGAGACAGACAGACAGACAGACAGACAGACAGACAGACAGACACAGACAGAGTGAGAGAGAGAGAGAGAGAGAGAGAGGGGGGGGGGGTAAAACTGGTGATCATATTTCACAGCATGACATGTCTTCCATAACAGGGCTTTTGACTTTTTGCTTTTTTGCTTTTTACTTCCTGGTACTGGTAGACAACAACGAAAGTGAACAGGCACACTGACTCAAGGATTACCCCTATAACACGTTTAAAAAGAAAAATTAGAAGCATTCCTCTGTGTGTGTGTGTGTGTGTGTGTGTGTGTGTGTGTGTGTGTGTGTGCATACATGTGTGTGTGTGTGTGTGTGTGTGTGTGTGTGTGTGTGTGTGTGTGTGCACGTGTGTGTGTGTGTGTGTGTGTGTGTGTGTGTGTGTGTGTGTGTGTGTGTGTGTGTTTGAGAGAGAGAAGGGAGATCTATCTGTTTATCTATCTATAGATGTATCTATCGATTTATCTATCAATCTGTCGACTTATCCATTGATCTGTCTTTGGATCTGTCTGTCTTATATATCTACCCACCTCTCTCTGTCTGTCTGTCTGTCTGTCTGTCTGTCTGTCTGTCTCTCTGTCTGTCTCTCTCTCTCTCTCTCTCTCTCTCTCTCCTCTCTCTCTCTCTCTCTTGTGTGTGTGTTTGTGTGGGACTAGGAGTCGGGTGTATGTCAGAGAGAGAGAAAGAGAGAGAGGGGCAGAGACAGAGAGAGAGAGAGAGAGAGAGAGAGAGAGAGAGAGAGAGAGAGAGAGAGAGAGAGAGAGAGCAGACAGATAGACAGACAGACAAAGGTGTGTGTGTGTGTGTGTGTGTGTGTGTGTGTGTGTGTGTGTGTGCGCGCGCGCGCGCGCGCGCGCACGCGCGCGCGAGTGCTTGTGTATATATGCATGTACATACATACATGTGCGAGTGTGTGTGTGTGCATAATCAACCCTTGTCCGACACAAGGAGCAAGATACTGGGGATAATACTTACAGTGTGGTTTTCCATTCCGTTGCCGCCGATGTTGAAACAGTCACACGCTGTTACACTATGATACATTTTCTCTTTGGTGGTGGTGGTGGTGATCAATCCCTTGAATGCACTCATCCACAAACAGCAGTTGTTTGGTCCACCACCAGTACAACAAACTGCAGCCAACTTGCAGACTTTTGGAAAGCAACTTGGATCTTTGGTACCCCAGCACTGAACATACACACAGCAAACGCCTGACTGGTTTAACCAGGGCAGGCTAAGGACTTGTCTGCCTACTGTTAGCTGTACTTAAAAAAAAAAAATCAATAAATAAATAAATAAAAATAAAAAAAAGACTTCCTTGTGCAGGGCTAACAGATAAACTTGTTTCGACTGGTGCAGAGAATGTGGCCTGACACCATTAGACCAA
Organism: Conus canariensis; assembly: GCA_033310375.1. Classification (NCBI taxonomy): domain Eukaryota; kingdom Metazoa; phylum Mollusca; class Gastropoda; order Neogastropoda; family Conidae; genus Conus; species Conus canariensis. The sequence continues at coordinate 47,395,798 of CM065743.1, read as the reverse complement.
GAACAGACCAGTGGTTAAAGCCTGTCAAAAAATTCACTTCCTGCTCAGGTTTACCTAACTGATGAGCTGGTAACATTCACATGTGACCCGTCTGCACAAAATAAGTCTTAAGGTGCAGGTGGTGGAAGGTTTTCAGATGTTATATTTTTCACAATCTGCAGATCATAACCTTTATTTTAGGTATTTGATTTATTGTTTTACTCCAAGAACTGCGTAAGTTATGTGCGTTTGAAATACATGACATAGATAGCAAAGGCGAGTTTTGAGAAAATCAAGTTTAAAGATTTTCGCCTTTCTTGCTAACTAACACCTTTGCTCTGGTTGAAGGCAGGGGGCGAATATCTTCTCTCTTGAATCCAGGGACACGGCCGGGAAGATTGATCGCATGGTCTTCTGCATAACTGCAAAAGAAATTTCTTGACGCCATCAGTGTCTTAAAACTTCAGGCTTCGTGTGTTACTTTTTCTTCCTCCCCTCCTTTTCACTGGTGAAACCAAGCCCCCAGTCTGGTAGTGCTTGCTCAGATGCGTGAGGAGATTCTGACTAGTGCTGAAAAAAAAAAGACAAACAATATTTGTATGATAAAAAAAATCACTAGTCACCATTATTACACACACAGCAACACTGTATACACTCTACCAAAGAGACCCACCAGCAGTGCAGGAACTGCTCTGATAGGTAGTTTTGAAATGACTTGAAAACAATTGTCCTCTGTGGGTTGACATTGCTGAGACTTTGATAGAACAGACCTGGGTATACTGTCTGGAGCCGGAGCAAGTGGAGTGTGAGTAATGGTAATACCACTGCTAGTACTTGGGAGACAGACAATAAGACAAAAAGATACATGAGAAAAGATACAAACACATACAAAAAAGCCACACCACTGAAATGGGCACACATAATTAAATACGCACACAAAAGCATAGTATGTCTCTGCTATATTATGATCTACCACCATAATCACTACATTAGACATAGCAAGATCTTTAAAAATTATAAATATTCAGAGTACTTAGTAATAGAAAATTGTCATGTTTCCTACATAATTCAACATTCATTTTTAAACTTGTTCTTCTGTCTTCATTACTTTAATTTGTTTTCTTAAACAATATTATGTTACCCTATTTTAATCTAAGTGTCAGGATAACCTCTGGCAATGAACTGGTTTAGTATTTGTGTATAAAATGAAAGGGACTGGAAACTTTGCAACAAAATTAGTAGGAAATGACCAGATATTTAGCTAAATCTTATCAGTTTTAATTAAGTCATGACTGCATTGAGTAAAGTTTAATGTGAATTGTTCATTAACATCTACTGGTGGTCTTACCCAAGCAGGAACAAAAACGCATCTTTGTAAATGATGCGAGGCAGCAACTTGTACCTGGATCGCACTCGCAGCCTGTCATACTGCACTCTCCATTTGCAGCACTCAGTTTTTGGTCCTTTTCTCATGCAGGAACTCAGAACCCCTAGAATGCATGAACATTTCTTTTGCACAGGTCTGCAAAATACTGTCATGTTAACAACATGTCCTTACATTGATTACACACACACACACACACACACACACACACACACACACACACACACACACACACACACACACACAAGCTTGTATTTGTCACTGAAAATCATGTGCATTATTTTCAAGCAGTGTTGATTTTTTTTTTTTTCATTTTCCAGCAATTAGCTGGCAATGTTCTGTCAACAGATTAAAAATCTGTCATGAAAATTATTTTCATTAATTCTGCAAGAAAATTATGCTATACTTACAGTCAGAACTAAAAAATTTTAAAAATTAAAATAAAAAAAAAACAAAACAAAAAAACATGCAGATACAGCAAAATTTACACAATACCTCACAGATTACCTACTTCCTCTTTACAACTTAAATGACTAAAACCTAATAAATCTACTCACAGTTTGGTATTAGGTCTTGTACTGTAGTTTGGTAGCTACCTGAGTACCTTCTACAAAATTGAACAAACCTACCTGCACTTTGCGTCAGTGCAAATGTGAAATATATATGTATATATATATATATATATATATATATATCTAATATATAAATGGCAAATTCTGTGTGTGTGTGTGTGTGTGTGTGTGTGTGTGTGTGTGTGTGTGTGTGTGTGTGTGTGTGTGTGTCTGTGTACGCTATAGACTCAAAAACGGCTCAACCGATTGTAATGAAATTTGGCAGGTACGTCCGTTGTGATCCGAGGATGGTTTTGGGCTAATCTCTAAAAAAAATGAAACCGTTAAAAACCGTTAAAAAGCTGTTATAACGGTTTCAAAGTCATCTTTTTCCTCTGCTTTTCTTCAAATAGCCGTTGTGACATTGCACAGGTACAGGACTACTTCTCTAAAATTAGAACCGTTATTTGGCAGTTAAAAAACATTATTTATAACAGTTAAAAAACCGTTAAAAACACCAAACCCTATAAAAGAAACTGTTTAAAACCCGATCTTCTTGAAATTTAGCAGGTACGTCTGTTGTGACCCGAGGATGGTTTTGGGCTAATCTCTAAAAAAAATAAAACCGTTAAAAACCGTTAAAAAAAACTGTTATAACGGTTTCAAAGACATCTTTTTCCTCTGCTTTTCATCAAATGGCCGTTGTGACATTGCACAGGTACAGGGCTACTTCTCGAAAATTAGAACGTTATTTGGCAGTTAAGAAACGTTATTATAACAGTTAAAAACCGTTAAAAACACCAAACCCTATAAAAACTGTTTAAAACCCGATCTTCTGAGGTTGGCGGCCACGAGAGTTATCGGATCGCCACCAAACTTGACATAAGCCTACAGGAACATCCAGCGGGTAACATAGGGTCATTAGATAGTCATTATGACCATTCAATTTGACCATTAAAAACCGTTATTTTCAAAATTTAGGCTGTTCTTGATGAAATTCGGTATACATGTGCAGTTTTAAATGAAGAAAAATGATATACAACTTTTACGAACCGAAATTTAAAATTGACCGTTAAAAAACGTTATTTTATAAATTTAGAGCGTTCTTGAAGAAA
>CM065743.1:47380269-47387769 GCA_033310375.1 Conus canariensis | reverse complement strand
TGTTTCCGTTTCCGCCAGCAGTCACCTCACTCTGAAAAAGACTATTCGACTTTCAGAGCTGTCTGTGGATGGGACGGAGGCTGAAGAAGACAATGTAATGTACAAACATGATCAAATGATCAGTGTGGTCTTAATACGGGGGTCGAAGCTCAATGATAGAACACCGTAAGTGAACAACACTGGTCCTGATCAGTCGGCATGTTATCATGTAGTTTGTGAACAATATTGATTTCGTTTTGATACTGGATATTGGCTTAAAATGTATGTTGTGTGTCTTGTAAGCGTCCTGCCAAAGCTTTTATGTTCAGTTATTGTTTTTAACGTTATCTACTCATGTGTCGATTTAGCCACAGCCATTATACTGCTCCAATGGCCCAGACAGAACTTTCCACAGGGAACGGCACGGGGACAGACAAAGGGAAGAACATGGGCGGAGAAACAGAGATAGACACCACACACACACACACACACACACACACACACACACACACACACACACACACAAACGCACACACACAAGCACACACGCACGCATGCACGCACGCACGCTCCCACACGCGCGTGCGCATACACACACACACACACACACACACACACACACACACACACACACACACACACACACAGAGTCTTCACGTGTTTGCTGTCGCAGAGGATTGCAAACACATGTTGTTCTTTATGATTTTCTTTTTTTTTTCTTCTTTATTTATCTTTTTTAACCGTGATGAAGAGGGCAGTGATGAAAGGAATGACACACAATATAACAACGCTTTAAATTGATGTCAATTCTTTTCACCTGTAGGTTTTGCCTTCTATTAACTGTAAGTAGCTCTGATTTTATTTTGAAAAGTAAGGACCTCAGTGGCTATTCTCGATGAATCTGTGTTGCCTTCTTTAAACGGCAAGTAGCTCTGATGTTATTCCGAAATGTAAGGAGCTTAGAGGATATTCTTGATGAAGCTGTTTTTCCTTCATTTAATTAATTAATTTAATTCAATCAAGTCACAGCCAAAATGGACCGGTTTGTCCCTCAGATCACACAATTTTCGGCAATTTTCAAAAAAATGATTAAAAAAATTAACCACTTCACCTAGGAGCCAGAAACATGCACCAACGGATAGAAGAAACACAATATCTATAAAAAAAAAAATAATAAAAATATGCTTACCTTGAGTGAGGAATCCACACAGTTCACATGATGTAAGTAAATCAAAATGATACACATTTGCAGAAAAACAAAAAAACTTTTTGTGCGCACTGTAATCCAATTCGTTATGCTCTCTATCCTCCCACACAAGTTCAGTTACACTTCTGAGCACTTGGTATGACCTACAGAGAATAGCATATTTGTGACAACTGCATAAAACACAAGAATCTGACCACAAAATGCTTGTTCCACTCTCATGTTCTGCACGAACATGCCTCACCTGTGCGCAGCCATGTTCAAAATTGTGTGATCGTGGGAACTGAGAGTAGGGCGATTCAAATCCGTATAAAACTACTACAGAATGCACGAAGAACGGTCTAGAGAAGCAACTGCAAAAAAAAAAAAAAAAAGGCCTCAAGCTGTCCCTGAAACGAGATTTACTGCCCTTTAATAGAAGGCGGTGTGATTTTAAAATCGTCAAACTCTGTCAGAAGCATGTGTCCAACACGCCTTCAAGAGATGTGAACAGTGTCGGAAACCCGCTTCCGACAAGCAGCTCTGGTGTTATTCCGAAAAGTAAGGAGCTCAGTGGCTATTCTGGATGAAGCTTTTTTTTTTTTTTTTTTTTTTTGAAATAGTCTGACATCTGTTCCTCACAGATTTTTGTGTTTTGCATCATCATAGCTCTTTGGGTCATATAGCGTGGCCCCAAGCCAAATGTATCAAAGCTATTGATGCCCCTCTGTCACTGGTCTTGTTCAAGTAGTGTCTGATGTCATCAAGCAGCCTGAAGTGGGTGCATAATCTTATGATTTTTGATAAGCCAGCGTTCCTTTCATTTACATCAGAAATACTACTGGCACCTTTTTGCTGGTGACTGTGCCATTCTTTTGAAAGCAATATCTGTTAAGGTAATTAGTCTTACAACTGGATAGGTCTCTTTTGTCCCTTTTTCCCCAATGTGTATTACAGCACACATGCCTTTTTGGATTGAGAATGACAGCATTCCATCTTCTCTTCATTAACTGACTGTTTTGATAACACGTTCCTTTACTTCTTTTTTTTTTTTTTAATTCTCTTTGAAATAAAACTGTCAAACCATCATTTTCTGGGCACCACCACCAGCACACATACATACACACACATGCACACAAGCGCGCGTGCGCACGTATGCACATACATACACACACACACACACACGCGCGCGCGCACACACACACACACATGTGCGCGCGCGCTCCTTACCTATACCTACTCTGCATTCATCATTTTAGAAAAGTTGCTCTCTTTGGACCTATTGTGAGTTTTGTAGCAGTATGATTATGTTAAAGTTTTGGTAAAAACTACAAAAAACAAACAAACAAAATATCTTTCTTTCAAATGAAATGCTGAGTTTGCGAGGAAGCAGTTATCTAGGACTGTATATCTATTCTACGAATCCATATCTGGACATAGGGTTTCAGTAATTGTTTTCCATTTTGGTTTGGCAATGTGTATCATTTTAAATCCAAGTCATCTTTAGAGCTTGCATATACTTTTCTATATCTGGTATTTCAATATCGCCATTTGCGATGTTATACACCGCATACTTTCTTTTCATTTTTTTTTTCATATTGCACACACATTCGAAACACGTTCTTTGCCATTTTTTTTTTTGTCTTTGTCAAGGCCACTTTATATGGCGGCCTACCATAGACGGCGCGGATAGTGGAGTTGGTAAGAGTTGACAGAGAGGAGAGAGTGGAGGAGGACTGAGATATTTTTTGAGAGAAAAGAAGGACAAGAAAACAAGGAGTAACTATGGCTTGATGAGGGAGACTGAGTGGATTGTAACACAAACACACTTACTCACACGAACACCAGTCCATTACGTACACTGCACATGCATTGTCTCACGCTTTAAGTCACTGTCCGTCTACAGATTTCAGGCCTATGCAGTCCCTTCAGAGAATCCTTCACTGTTTAGAGCAGTCTGTGAAGGAAATTTCTCATAAGAGAGAACACAGCGCAGCACGTTTCTCGAAGTATACAGCACAGAAATCCAGCTACCGTAAGGTGGCAGGTAGGAAGGGGGAGAAGACAGACATTCACAAATGTACAACAGTGTCGACCTGTCACACGACAGGACGGACTCACATGCACACAGAGACAATCAAGTTCCCTGCAGGCAACACACATCTGACTCTGACTGTTCCCTGTGGATTGCCGGTGCCGGGGCTGCGGCGGGGCCGACCGGGCTGAGGCTGTGGACGGGGTGTCGGAATAAGCGGCGTGGGTGCACAGCCTCTGAGGTGGCGCAGAGGTTGGGACAGCAAAACACACACACACACACACACACACACACACACACACACACACACACACACACACACACACACACACACATCATAGTTCCAACGTACAGGGTCCTCGCTCAAGAAAGACAAGGCACTTAGTAATCTAAATTGATAACTTACTTGATGATCGAACATAGGATCACAACTTGTCGATCAGATGTGTGAATGGCGTAGAATTTGGAAATCTTCCCAATAACGATCAAAACAAGAAGAAACGATCGAAATTTGAGATCACGATAAAAAGTTGTATTGAAAAAAAGTCAAATGTGTTTACACATCCTATGCTCACCCCAGGATCAATTTTGTACGAGCTTACAAAGAAAAGTATCTAAGAGCTGAACTCTCTGTCATACATCTCCATCTTCTTCTCTGAACTAAATTCTCTCTTTTTTTCCAGACTGTCTCTCTCTCTCTCCTCTGAGCTAGTCCGCTGCTTCCCCCAAAGTGACAGACCAGTCTCTTTCCCCCCAAGAACACACATCAATATTCAAAAAAGGTGATCACCAAGGAGCAAGCACCCCGTAAAAGTGAGTTTTCAACCACTCCAGTTAAAGTTATTCTAACAACATATCAAGTATCTGCACAACAGGTCCGCAGTACAAAGTATACAACATGATTTTTTTCTCTGGGGCGCATGCACAACCCTTGAAAGAATTTTCAGCCTGTCTGTTTGTTTGTTTGTTGTTGTTGTTGTTGTTGTTGTTTTTTTTTTCAGCAGTAAGAACTTCCTATAATCTGGTTGAGGGGAGATATGATGAAAGAAAATATAACTTTGTTGCTGCATTACACACTTTAGAATTTGTTTCCCATATTTTCTGGGAGATATGATAAGAGAAATATCAATCTCTTGCTGCCTTACGCACTTTCAAATTTATCTGACAAGCAAAGACTTAATGCATTGTTATACAGTTTCTTCGTTGGTCATTGCTAGCTGTCTGAATAGCAGCGTTCCTTTCTTGTGGTCGGCCATTAATTTAGTGTCTAAATGAAGAAAAAAGCTATACAAGAACGCCTTTGGTGTATCTGGAAGGCATTAAATCTCATACAAGTACTTTTTCTCTATTGTTTGTTTTGTTTGTTTTTTAAAATTCTCAATCTGAAAGTCGACAACAGCACTGTCCTTGGTAATATCACAACACAAACCAGCAGGAAGCTGAAAACTGTGTCAGTCGTTCACCAGCACAGTCACCTGGCAGAGCTGAGCTAAAATTCAGCAAGTGTTATTTTGAGTGAAGATTTATCTGTATTCCCCACACTGAATGGTCATCATGGACGGTTAGTCTTCTTGTTAGCTGGTCGTGGCTAAGGTAGTTATGACGGAGATAATGGTTTGTCTGACAAAGCTCCCTACTACAGTGTGCTAGAGTCTGGCCATGTGAGGAATTAGAGCGGTTTTCTCCTGGTGAAAGAGATTAGGATAAAAGAATGAGTTTATTCGTGCTGTTCGACTTACAGCTGGGTTATGGCATGGCGAGTATCCTAGTGTATACACGCGCTGATGGATCAGCACAACATGCGTTCAAAGGGTCTATTCTCCTACTTCATTTCAAACGAAGTCTCCTCTCCTACATCCATTGTCTTTAGCCGAATGACCCAAGCTCCACAGTTCCGAGCTCCACCTGATAAAGGATGTGGCTCTTCATCATGCAGGCATTACCACGGCTTGTGAGATGCTCTACTGGACTGCAGCAACTTCCAGCACAGTGGCCACCCCTTTCAGGTCAGACATCGGGGTGAGGGACAGCTGTGCCCCGCCCACCAGGCAAAAAGCATGCTAGCATGATGCACTAGCAAGACAAGGCACAAGTGTCACCATCGTCACAAAGACGAGACACAAAGTCAAGGAAGGTGTCAGATTTACCTCTAAACTTGATCAAAACCACATTGATAGCCTTTGAAGGGGCTCCAAATTATCCACCTCTCAGTACTATTGCCTGTATTAACTGCACTAACTACATCTTGGATATTTTAGATTCATTTGAATGCCTCGTGTCTTCCAAAGTATCCTTTATTGTTATCCAGTTTAATTTTTCAATGCATTCTTTTTTTCTCTTTTTCACACAGTGATGATTTAGTCACAGGCTAAATGAAATGTGAAAGCACTTTGCTGTTAAAATGTTAATAATAACAATGAAATAATAATAATAATAATAATAATAATAATAATAATAATAACACTAATAATAGTAATAATAATGATAATGATGATAATGATAATCGTAATAATAACATAATGATGATAATGAGAAGAAGAAGAAAAGTAAGAAGAAGAAGAAGACGAAGACGAAGAAGAAAAAGAATACAACAACAAAAATGACGATAATAATGATAATAATAACAATAACAATGATGATGTTGATGATGATAATGATGACGATGAAAAGCTTGAAATGAATAAAGAAAGAAAGAAAGAATTGAGTGTCTCATGGGAATGTCTGCGAGTAATTCATGTGAGACAAGGGACCTGTTGCTCTCTGTCAATTCAATAGCCTTATGTTGGAAGATGTTGCTTTCCTGCTCTCAGCTTTGTTTACCTGAAGTCGGCATCATCGTTCCACTCTCCAATGCATGCATCAACACCTCCATTGCTTCTAACGTGTATATTTCACGTGGCTTTTTGCTCCATTGCTTCTAACGTGTATATTTTACGTGACTTCAGTCATATTTTGACTGCAGGTGCTTAAAGAACTTTAAAAAAAAACTGTATGTGACAGGTGGATGGTCGGGGTTGCACCAGATTATCCTGGATTCTGGTCCACTGTTGTCGATAAGTCTTGGGCACGATTGAAGTCTCCGTCATGCTGTACCTGTGTCTGCTAATAATCCGGTCCTGAAACATGTAGTGGTGGATATTGGTGGATATTGATCCCTGGTCTTGTACTTTCGTTTTGAGTTGGTTCACTAAGAAGCAGTGACGCACCATGTCTGTTATGCAGGGGTGGCTAGTGTGTGCAGTTGATCAGAGGAAGAAATGGAAAATTCTTTATGTCTACATGGCAAACAGTTTGAAGAACCCACTGCATATCCTGTTTGGCCATAATCGACGTGATCACTGCAAGTTGTGGAATGTCCACTTGGAATATTGCTGGGGTCTCCGATGAAGCCAGTATTGTCATCGCTGGTGATGTTACTGTTGAACTATGTCCGTAAGTATGTCCACTGCCATAAAGCTTTTCATTAACATAACTGACCTCAGCGGGAGCAGGGTGCCTAAGTTCTGAAGTCGTGTCCACTGTGCTTGATCCACTGGTTACTCCTTCACCTCGGGAACCACACGTATAGCGAGTTAAGTTATCCCACCAGTGTGTGGAAGTCCTGCAGAAGCCATGGTGGCATAAACTGATGTAAGGTTTGATACGTATGTGGGCGCCTTACACTCACAACAGAGCCATATCATCACACAAATCCCAGCAAGAGCGCTCTGCATTTAATGTCGGCTGTTTTGTTGATCAAACACAAACATGTGTGTTGTAATTAATGCACAAAGTACATAATCCACCACAAAGAATGGATATTTAGAAAGGAAATAAGATTTGTTGTAATTAAACACAGCAATGCACTCTCCTTTACCAATGAGTAAATGTATATCATGGTATCGTCTGCTTTTCACGAATTCACTGAGAACTGGGTCAGTTCCCCAGTCCACGCTATCAGTGGTCGAGTCCATTATCAGTGCCTCAGTCCACGCTATCAGTGGTCGAGTCCATTATCAGTGCCTCAGTCCATGCTATCAGTGGTCAAGTCCATTATCAGTGCCTCAGTCCACGCTATCAATGGTCAAGTCCATTGTCAGTGCCTCAGTCCATGCTATCAGTGGTCAAGTCCATTATCAGTGCCTCAGTCCACGCTATCAATGGTCAAGTCCATTATCAGTGCCCCAGTCCACGCTATCAGTGGTCAAGTCCATTATCAGTGCCTCAGTCCACGCTATCAGTGGTCAAGTCCATTATCAGTGCCCCAGTCCACGCTATCAGTGGTCAAGTCCATTATCAGTGCCTCAGTCCACGCTATCAGTGG
>CM065743.1:47350269-47375269 GCA_033310375.1 Conus canariensis | reverse complement strand
AGAAAAAGAAAAAAAAAACTTAAGTCATTTCAACATATACATCTGCATACACTTATGAAAAAGAAAACAGCATATCAGTTAAGGACCCTCATAATAGTCTAGCTACATCAGAACTGGCTAAGGTGGCGGCAGACTCAATTATGCATGAGTCAGACAGAACTTGACTCTCATTTTCATATTTGTCAAGATAGATACCTTTCGCCTTATACATTTTAGTTAAAACTGGACAATCTAACAGAAGGTGATGCACAAAGATTAATTTCCCACAGACACACACAACTTCAGGAGAAAATTTGGTCTTCCATGTGTTCAGCCTTAATTTTGTGATAATCTTAGCCAGATGGCGTGAGCAGCTAGGCAGTGTGTAGCATTTTTCACAGAAAAGGTTTTGTAAACGTAGTGTTCCAGGTTGAATAGTATTTCACACTTGGAAGGATGTAATGGCAAATTTAGCACACATTTTCAACAGTTTTGTGCACCACGTTTAGCTAGATTATCTGCTATTTATTCCCTCTGAGACCACAATGTGAAGGAATCCAACAGAAGTCTACGATTAAACCCTGAGACATAATACAGTGTATCAGGTACCTTATTTCATATAGTAAATCTTTTCTGGTCTTACAATCCCAAGTTTGCAGTGATTACAAAACAGAGTTGGAATCAACACAAAACAGCACACTAAAAAGGATATTGGAGGACTATATACACAAAATAAAGCCATCAGTATAGTATACAGTTCTGCAGTGAATATTGAAAATCCCTTTCCGAGATGAAAATGTTTTCGTATATTCAGACTTGGAATAACGAAACCAGAACCGCTATCAGCTGTGTCCATAACTGAACCATCAGTATAGATTTTAAGGTGATTAGGATAAGAATTTTCTAGTTGTTCTTTCACATTGTTCACTAGAATGTTAATATTTTCTTTTTTCTTTGAGACTGTATACTCATAATTAAAATTTCCACTCAAGTGTTCCCAAGGAGGCATCATTGGAACTGTGGGGAACTCTGGAATCGATGTTAAATCTACATTACACTTAGACATAAGTTCAGCGGTATAATTCATTATTGGCTGAATATATGAGATTTCCTTGGCTCTACTTGGAAAATCTTTACTCGAATTTACAAAAATATCATCAGTAACTGAATTTTTTACTGACAAGCTTCGAATCACATATTTGGCTACTTCTAGACATCTTTGCTCCAATAAAGGTAAGATATTCGCCACTTTGTAGCTCTTATATGTATTTGTTTGTACAGGGACCCCTAAACCTAATTTAATAGCTTTACTGTCAATACTTTGTAACTTTTTAAAAAGATACGTTGGCGCTGAAAAGTAAACTTCTTGTCCATACTTTAACTTGGAGCAGACAAGAGCCAAAGAAAGATGCAAAAGGGTTTTAGTATTTTGACCCAAAGAATGGCAGTTAACAATTTTAAGAAAATTTAGTCTAGTTCTAGCTTTAGATAACAATTTTTCTATGTGCATTTTCCAGCTTAGTTTTAGTATTAAAAGGACTCCCCAAAAATTGACAGATTTCTGATATTGCAACAAAGAGCCATCTACATTCAAGGATGGGAGTACAGGCGGATTTTCTCCATTTTTAAACAACATTAAACAGGTTTTTTTACCAGATAATTCAAGCCCATTTTCTTTTGTATATGCCAATACATTGTCCAATTCATATTGATATGAATTCTGCACATGATTAATTGACCTCTTCTTTGTATGTTTTCTTAAACTAGTATGCATCCATATTGCGATGTCATCAGCATACTGAACTACATGGATATTTTTGGACAGCGCAGAAGGAAGATCATAAAGAAGAATTGAAAACAAAATTGGGGCAATAATTGATCCTTGGGGTTACCCATATTAATATACCTGAAGGAAGAATACATCTTACCAATTCTTGTACATATATGTCTGTCCATTAAGAAACGTTTTATGTAAGAATACATGTTGCCTGAAATATCAATTTTTTTCATTTGTAAAGCAACTTAGCATGCCAAACACTGTCGTAGGCTTTTTTTTAACATAAAAAAATGTAGCCATCGTACTTTTTCTGTGGGCGAACTGTTTCTTTATTTGATTTGCAAGTTTTACAAGATAGTCTGTAGTGCATCGACCCTTTCTAAAACCAGCCTGCTGGACTGGAAGCAAATAGTTCTTTCCACAATAGTACATCAGACGCTTCAATACAATTTTTTTCCAGAAGCGTCCCGACATGAGAAGACAAAGAGATTGGTCTATAACTGCTTACAGAAGTATTTATCTTGCCGTCTTTCAAAACTGGTATGACCACCGAACTCTTCCAAATTTTAGGGAGAGCGCCATTATTCCAACATTTCTGGAACAACGAGAGTAGTACATGTTTCCAGGAAGACGGCAGATGACTTAGCATCTGATAAGAAATGCCATCTAGTCCAACTGCTGAGTTCTGAGATGAGACTGATGATAAAGCTTCTGACAATTCTGAGACCTGGAAAGGATAATTCAAAAAATGATCTGCAACTGGATCAGGATCCCAATAGTCCTCTTTTTGTTCCTCTTTCAATCTATTATTGCTCATTTTCTGCCTGTATAGATGAAGACAAACTATTCTGAGAAAAGAAATCAACAAAAGCCTCAGCTTCTTCATAAGAGGTAGGAAATTCATTTTCTAGCTTAATAGGGTGAAGCTGTTTTTTGTGACCATTTTTCATTTCTTTTACTTTTTTCCACACTTTAAACATGTCTTTTGATTCTGTTATTTCCTTCTTACAAAATTCATCCCAGTATGTCTTTTGTGCTTTAGCGATTATTTTATTACAGTTGTTTTTTTTCCTGTTTCATAGTCTGAAAATTTTCTTCAGTCTTATTTCGGATCCACCTTTTAAAAGCCTGATGTTTTGATTTTACAGCTAATTGGCATTCTTCTGTCCACCACACGGTACCGAAAAAATTACCAAGTTTCCTATATCTACTCCTTGGAATAGCACTATCAGCAGCTTGAATCAATATTTTGGCAAACTTTGAATAAAAAAAAATCAATGTTTTTATCTTCAACCGACATTGTATCATATGTCATCAGACTATTTGCAAAAGCTTCCCAGTTGGCTAATTTATAATTATAATTTGGGATTTTGTCTTCAACATCTGATATGTCAGTGCTAATTTCATCATTCAAATTTATTGTGATTGGAAGGTGATCACTTCCAAGGCAGTCTTCTCCAGTGGACCAATCGCAATCAATTGCTAGATTTGGAGATACCAGCGACACGTCTGTAGCAGCTGGTTTGTGTGTTGATACATCTGGGATTCGAGTAACTCGTCCATCATTTAACAAGATTAGACTGGAATCAACAATATTTTCTAGAAATCTGTTAGAAGACACTTTTGAACATTCTGTATCCCAAAAAGGAGCATGAGCATTAAAATCGCCAAGAATTATCCATTTCTTAAACGTGGAATCGATGTTTTCGGCCAGTCCGTATTATCATCTTTGGAGCCGTAGGGAGAATACACTGAAATGACATTATAAACTGAGGTGTCATTAACTTTTATCGCAGCCCCTACAGAAAAACAGTCTTCAGAATCTTGTAGTCCTGGGCATAGAAAACTTGTGAAAAATTGTAAATCACACCTAACATAAATAACGCACTGCACCTTTTCATTTGAAATATATTACGTTAGTTAGTGGTGGGTAGTAGAAATTCTTAATATTTGGAAGCTTTGGTATTTCAACATTTAGCGATTGAAGCGCTAACATACTATAATTTCCCTGTTGTACATAATTTTTAAAGGGCAGAAAATGTGCATAGATTGATCTGGCATTCCACTGTAATATTTTCAAATTGTTATATACTTGTTTCTTCATAGTTGTCTATAACTGTAAGTCAATATGTCACTTGTGAAAAAAAAAAAAAAAGAAAAAAGAGCTTCTAGTTCATGTGTACAAGTGAAGATGACCTAACTGCCGTTATTTTGATAGCTCTTTTTTGGATGCTAATAAGCGATTTCAGTAATTCATTGTTTGCTGAATCCCAAAGCGTTCAGGCCTATCAAATACATGGCTGAAAATCAAAGTTTCTTTTTTTTCTTGCGGCGTGTTTGCATCGTTTTGTCACAACATTTCTCGATAAAGGTTGTTACTGTCTTCATCAAGACAGATTGTAATTGATTGTTATTCATCAGACTATGTACTGGATACTTCTTCGACCTTTTCGCATCAGAAAAGCAAAGTACAGCTAGATTTGAGTTAACGTTGTGACGTTTCTGTTTTACAGTGATCACCATGAACTTAACAAAAAGACTGAAGGTTTTTTTTTTTTTGTTTTTTTAAGTCGTTGCAAATACGTTGGGCGTCAGAATTACTTGTGTCTGAAGTATAGTATCATAAGCAAATATTTCGCTGTGTATTTTGAAATATCATATCATATCATTAATGCAAAATGAAAACAACCTAATTTCACATACCGAACCTTGTGGAATTCCAAATTTGTTACGAAAGAAATTAAATTTGCATGTGTATATAGATAAAATGTGTTGTCTTTTGGAAAGAAAAAGTAAAACCATCTCCTGTGTGTTGAAAAATAGGTAATACATTGCTAGTTTTCTGAGCAAAAGTTCACGATCTACAAAGGCAAAAGCCTTAGCGAAATCTATTCTTTGTTATTAATGTCTAAAAGTATATTAGTACATTTGGAAATGAGTGGTAGGAATGATTTTCTCTGAAATCCGATCGATTCGGATGGACTTAATCATAAAGGTATGATTTGAGACACCCATCCATCCAGAAATCTGTGGGTTCAGATCACCGCACGGAAAAAGGAAAATGAACTGGCACAAGAAGGTCATTTGGGAATCTCAGTCTGAGTGGGACCCGGTCCCCCTACGTTTGTGAGGAGCTCAGGGCTGAAACACTTGTCTGAGGGGAACAGGGGAAGGAGAGGATGTTCATTCATAAAGACTTTCTGCTCTCTCTCTCTCTCTCTCTCTCTCTCTCTCTCTCTCTCTCTCTCTCTGCGTCTGTCTGTCTGTCTGTCTGTCTGTCTCTTTCTAGGCAGCTACCTAAGCACACACACACAAATGTATTTACTCAGCTCTGTTTGATTTTTGTATTTTTCATTTTTGAATGACTGTTTGTGGTTTCCGTATCTGAGTAAATACATTTGGAGACTCAAAGATAAAAAAAATAGACTACAACATATCATGGAAAATCATAAAAAGAACAACACCATCCAACAATATTTCAAAAAGATGCAATCTATGCTCCACAGAAAAATGGTTAATATTATGCAAACCACACTTAGCAACTCTGAACACAAAAGTAGAAATTGTAAACAAGTACAGGCACAAGTGGAAATCTTTGCTAGCACATTCCATCTGAACAGGCCCCAATAAGAACCACAGGCCGCACGTGCAGCAAATGAGATCCGCCTGCACACACAGAGTTGAATTCAAGCCCCGCACGCCATAAAAGATCGTTGGCGTGCCCCAAAAGACATCCTGAAGATAGCAAGGCTTGAAACAAGCTTGTAGATTTTAATACTTCATTTTTAAAAAAATATTTTTTAATATATATATATATATATATATATATATATATATGAGAGAGAGAGAGAGAGAGAGAGAGAGAGAGAGAGAGAGAGACTCGAGCAGACTGACCCACTAAAGAGGGTGTAACCTGCTACTCAATTCCCCGTCCACCCCATCCACTCTGCCATTACTACCCCCTGCCACAGGTATCTAGCTTCCAGCGCACGTGACACGTCAGTCAGACCACAACATGACATCTGAACAGAATGGCGTCATGTTCAATGTATCCAGCTTCTTTGAGAGCAGTCTGAACGAGAGCGTGACGGATATCCCAGGCTGGAATCGGCAACGTATTCTGAACTTTTTGAGCGAGGTCAAAAGCACTGTTAAACGTGCAGATCCGATATTTATCACCGGTGCGTCTTTCTTGGCTGCATTTGGAACCTTTGGAAATGTCATGATAATTTTGATAATGCTTCATCTCCCTGCATCCACTTCAGGCGTTTTCTTCCAACTGCTGGCCTGCTCAGACCAGATATTGTTGATATGTTCTCCTCTGGAGTATTTACTCGTTAAAGCACTGGGTGCCCCGTATTTCATGACACTGGGTTCCTGGACTTGTAAAGGCTACTTTATGACCAAGAACACGCTAGGAGTGCTGTCTTCATGGATACTTGTGACGCTCACCCTGCAAAGAGCTGCCTCTGTGCTGTGGCCACATCGTGTCAATGCTGTGTGGACGAAGAGAACGTCACGAGTTGTTGCCGGGATGTTGGTCGTCGTCATCACTCTGATCCACGGTCACATTCTCTATGGATTTGAACATGTTGTAACAGAATACTCTGATCACAGCGGTCGCTGTTTTCCAAAAGAAGTGTACCGACGGTTTTGGGAGACGACTTGGCAGGTGGTGAACGCTGTTTTATCCTCGTACCTCCCTTTCATGATGCTGGTCCTCAGCAACAGTGTTCTTATCTGGACACTGGTCAGGTCTGTCAGAACACGCAGACGTCTCCCTGTACAACAAGCCACTCAGGATTCCAGGCAGCGGAAGGTGTCTTCACTGACAGTGACTTTGATAGCCACAAGTGCTGCATTCATTGTCCTGACCGCACCTCTGAGAATGCTAGCTTTCCTTCGTTTTTATTTTGATAACACTGACCCAGTAGAGGTTGGAACGTTTCTCGTTGTTAAAAACATTTTAACCTTGGTTTCCAACTATAATTGTGGAATCAACTTCTACTTGTATTGTCTGACGGGTAGTAAGCTGAGAGCAGAGTTTAAGAGGATGGTCCTCCAGTTGATCAGCCTGTGTCATAGGACACAGAGCAAGTTCTGAGCGCAGGTCCACCCGTTCCACAACAATGACGTCATCTAGCGCTGGTGTAGCCGCGGTGCGTGCAATAAACGCAAATGTCAGAAAGATAGCCGTCACTGAGGGAAAACAAACCCAGAAGCCTCGCACAGCGTTTGCTAAAACGTCATCAGTTGCTTGGTAACGGGTTACCACATACCGCCATCTTTACCACCCATTCCCATCTTTCCTTCTCTCTGTCACTCTATGTTTCACTCAATGGACACGCCCCTCGCAATGGAACAGGAAGACACGCAGTGGACACGCCCCTCGCAATGGAACAGGGAGAGAGCGACACGAATCAGCAAAGACCAACCGGGATTCTCCATGTCCTGTCAGTGGTGAACATCGGGATGGCGACGCACATACACCACGCGGACGCAACCTGCCAGGCAGACAGGCAGGCATACAAACGCCTGTAGGTAACAAGTCAAGCAGGTTCACAGGTTCGAGTCGAGGCAAAGGGACATGTGGTGGTGTGAACGACAGGAACCTGCGTTCAAGCGCCTCAAAAAATGAATAGGACAGGGCCGACCATCCAACTCAGTGGAAGTTTCTTAATTACAATGTCGAGAACTTATATAGTAAGATACAGGATGCTTTTTTCATGAATTATGTAAATACATTTGATTTTGTTACTCTCACTGAAACGTTCCTCGACTTGTTGTTTGACTATAGCAATTTATTCACTGATTATATGAAGTTTCCCGTACCAGCCAAAAAGCTATCAGCTCATGGAAGGAAGTCAGGAGGTGTGTTGCTGTTAATAAGGAAGAGTTTACATAACAAGGTTGAAGAAACAAGGCTCAGTTGTGACAATACTATTGCAGTAAAAATAGATAAAAGTATATTTAACACTGATAAAGATGTAGTCTTGGTTGCTTGCTATGCGGTCCCAGGAGGCCTGATATACAATGATAAATTGATCAAAGATGGTGTCCTAATAATGGAAGATGCCTTACTTCAAGAGTTTGAAAAAGAAATGGATACACTTTATTTTATGGTTATGGGAGATTTGAATGCCAGAACAGGTGACAAACAAGCTGAAAAATTATGACAAACTATGTTAACTGTATGGAGAATGTGAGTGTGGATGACGACAACTGCACACGTTGCTCTAAAGATTCAGTTATTAATAATTTTGGTAAATCATTTGTTGGATTTCTGTATCATGTTCGACTTGAGCATTTTAAATGGTTTTTGTGATGGTGATAGTGAAGGTGAATATACTTTTGTGTCTCCAAACGGATGTAGTGTGATCGATTACGTACTGGTTCACAATGGCTTGTTGTCAAACTTTGATTTACACATTGGTGATTGCATTTATTCATGGTATTTACCAGTTGAAGGAATATTGAGAAGTAATTGTTGTAAACTAGAGAAGAAGTATTCAGCCGAACAATGTGAAGAAAAAAAATGTCTGGGCTGATGAATATGCTGGTATATTCAAAAATGAACTTGAAGGTGAGGAATTTCTAGACAGCATGCAAAAAGCGCGTCAGTTATTATAAATTAACGTGAATGAGAGTCTAGATAAATTTGTCAGTGCTTTGTGCGGAGCCGCAGCGTGTATGGTTCGAGTTATTTGTAGAGGCAGCAGAACATACAATGACTGGTTTGATAATGAGTGCGAACGAAAGAAACAGGCAGATGAGTCAAATGATGAGCAGGCAGATGAGTCAAATTACCACTTTCCGCGGTCACTGAGGAGAAACAATCAGGTTTCGAAATATCGGTATCTGACCAGGAGTTATATGTTAGTGGGTTTCCTCCCACTCGTAGACTATAAGCTTGCTGAAGGCTCATTTTGAGAAGCATTTATTTTATTTTTCCCCATTCACCCACTCAAGCACATACTTTTAGTTAGGCAGAATGATCTACCACTGCAGATATGAATGCTTATCTCCCCCTATTTCTTCAATCTAAGACATAAGAGCAAGCTTTGTTTATAATTGAATATATATATATATATATGTGTATATATACACTACTCAAAACAATTGAAGTACCACTTAGGAAACCTGCTGTCATTCGAAAGAAAACAAAGCTGAACATAATTTAATGATTGAATATTTTATTTTTATTATTCCTCAATCCATTCAAATTTATTCAAACACCGTGACAAAAAATTATCTTTGTTTTACACTTGATTAAAGAGGCATACCCCCAAAATGAAACGTAACAAGAGTCTATGGTAGATGTCATGATGTTAATAACGGGTATGACCACCGTTCGCGTTCAAACAAGCGTCACATCGACGTCTCATGGAGTGCACCAGGCGGCGGAGAGTGTCCTGGGGGATCGCCTGCCACTCCTGCTCCAGCAACTGAAACAGCTGGTCCACGGTGTCTGCTGGAGGGTTGTGGGCCCGCACTCGCCTGCCCAGCACGTCCCACAGATGCTCTATGGGGTTCAAATCTGGTGACCTGGCAGGCCAGTCCATTCTTGTCACCTGCTGCCCTTGTAGGAACTGATTCACGATGGCGGCGCGGTGGCACGGCGCGTTGTCGTCCTGGAACTGGGCGCCCTGGCCAACTGCCCTCAGGGCGGGCATCACAAGGGGGCGGATGATGGTGTCGCGGTAGGTGGCACCGGTCAGGCGGCCTTCAACACGGTGTAGGGGGGTCCTGTGACGTAGGCTGAACCCACCCCACACCATCACGGACCCACCTCCATAGCGGTCATGCTCCCTGACGGCAGCGTCAACGTAGCGTTCTCCAGGACGTCGCCAGACGCGAACCCGCCCGTCGTTGAACCTGAGGGTGAATCTTGACTCGTCTGTGAAGAGTACTGTTGCCCATTCAGCTCTTGTCCACCTTCTATGACATGCTGCCCAGGCCCGACGATGAGCTCGATGCGCTGGGGTCAGTATTGATCTCACTGCTGGGACCTTGAACTCAAGTTGGCGTCGTGGAGCCGGTTCCGAACTGTCTGGGTACTGACGTTGACGTTGCTGGCTTGTCGTAGCTGGTCTCGAAGTACTGTGGCACTGGCTGAACGGTCTCTCAGACAAGCGATAACAATGAACCGATCCTGCTGTCTGGAGGTGCTTCTCGTCCGTCCACGTCCCTGCTGTTCTTCAACACTTCCAGTGTTAAGCCAACGGTCTCTGAGCCTCAGAATGACTGGGTGACTCACTCCAAGCCGTCGACCAATCTCCCTCAAGCCAATACCTTCTTGGTACCATGCTATCGCTCTTCCTCTGTCGGTGTTGCTTAGTCGTTGTCTCGCAGGCATGGTTAAATCTTCCTAAATTTCGCGACTTTTTATACCCGTCAAATGTACTAACTGATTGCAATTCTGCTCAGAAAAGACCTTGCTTTCACGTGCATCACATTTTTTTTTCTTGCTGTGTCTGTGTCAAAATCTGGGAGCGACACAAGTTCGATAATTTCTCGGGATTTTTTTGCCTCAGATGCGACGCGGTAGATAACTGCTGACCGACTTTAACATAACAAAAATGCATGAGGAGTAGTATTTGAGAACCGGGTAAGCTTATCCAGCAGAGTTTATTCAATTATCAATATTAATTGGTTTATCAGAGCTTTTTAAAAATTGCATACAAAAATTAGGGGTGGTACTTCAATTGTTTTTAGTAGTATATATATATATATATATATATATAAGTGTGTGTGTGTGTGTGTGTGTGTGTGTGTGTGTGTGTGTGTGTGGAGAGAGAGAGAGAGAGAGAGAGGGGCGTGTGGGTGTGGTGGAAAGCTAACATAGGCGCAGAATAGGGAAAGGAAGAGCGGGGGTGAATGTAATGAGAAAGATCGGGCGATGAGCACATGGGTGGAAAGTAAAGGTGTATTCAGCACTGGTTCTCTCTCTCTCTCTTCTCTCTCTCTCTCTCTCTCTCTCTCTCTCTCTCTCTCTCTCTCTCTCTCTCTCTCTCTCTCTCTCTCTCTCTGTCCAAACAGTGTTGTTGTTTTTTTTCTCATATTCTCCACATTTGCCATGGTGACTTATCACAAGACTGGCCAGATAGTGCTACATGGGCGTATTCGTCGAAACGAGCGACGAAGCAAAGTGATGTCAGGGTTCGACGCGGGTCAAACACGACTTGCGGCCTTAGATTCAAAATATTAGGTTTACTGTCACCCTGAACATCTCAGTAGGAAGAGGAAGAGAGGAGGTATGAGGGTGCTGGTAACAAAGGAAGTTGAGGATGGGAGTGTGTAATTGGTAGAGAGAGGAGGGACTGCGAAGGAGATGGCGGAAGGCGCAGGGTGAAGGGGCTGAGGACATGGCATTGGGGGAAGGGAGGGGGAGGGGGTGATGGAAAGGGAAGGAGAAAGGCTAACGAACAGGAGAAGAGTGGAGGAGTGGGAGGGGGAGGAGAAAGGCTAACGAACAGGAGAAGAGTGGAGGAGTGGGAGAAGGCAAGGGAGGGGTCATGAAAGGATGGGTCGAGGCACGATGATGGGGGGGGGGGGGGGGGGGGGGGGGGGGGAAGGGGGGGGTATGGAGAGGATGGAGGTGGGAGATCGGAGTCCTTGGCACAAAAGTAGGGGTGCAGAGGTGGGGGAAGAGAGAGAGAGAGAGAGAGAGAGAGAGAGAGAGAGAGAGAGAGAGAGAGAGAGAGAGAGAGAATACAGATGATGGGATATAGGGCCTAGGGGATAAACATAGAAAAAAAACTGACTATCTATCTATGTGTGTATGTATGTATGTGACGTCAGACAATGGCGACCAGAGCGGCTGTGCCTTCACGGCGCTCTGCTTGAATTTGCTGTCTGCCGTCCATCCGTGGTCGCTGTCCTGGAAAACAGTCAGTCCAGCAATGCAAGGCGCCTGGCCATTGATTGCTGAAGCGAAAGCTTCCGTCAGAGCTGCATTCTGGAGTGGGGTGATTTGGCGTGTGGTGGACCCTGTCAACGACCAAGAGCAGCCCCTGCCAACGGGTCAACACACTGTCACTGGACTTTACCAGCCCGGAGACGTGGGCGCCCTTTGAAGGAGTAGTCCACGACGCCCAGTGGGCAGACTTCGAACGAACCAAGCGGCTGTTTCATAGGTCTACCCAAACGAAGGATGCAGATACTGTCAAGTTTGCTCTCACGGGGATTTTCGACCGTGGCTTCGTCTCCTGGGCAAAGTTCAGAACGTCCAGCACTTTCTGGAAGCGCAGCGTGACGTCAACCCTACGATGACGCCAAACGAAGAGGCGTCACAGGCTCCCGATTTAGAACTTCGCATTCTGAGATTTATCTGGAGAACTGTCAAAGAGCTTCTCATTAAAATCGCCGAACAAACTCAGCATGAATCGGAGAAAGATGAGTTGCGGCAGAAAATCGAAAAAGCTCTTCACTACATTGATCACACCATCTTCCCAAGTCTTAGAAAACACTTCAGACTTATGTGTGGAAGACAGGATCAACGATGAGCGCGGAGTGTGGAAAAGCATGAACTAACGCAGCTTTGGTTGAACAACCAGAAACGTGCCATTGAGGTCATCAAGAACGACAGCAGATCAGAAGCACAACCCACTTGTCCCATTGAGGTGGATGTGTTGACGGAGTTTTTCCAGCAGAAGAGTGAAAAGGTGCTGGAGTACCCCCCCCCCCCCCCCTCTCCCTCCTCCGCCCTGGCCTGTCAACATCGCCCCTCTTCCTCCTGAAGATGAGCTGCAGTTGGACCCGTTCACCGAGAATGAAGTGATATCTGTGGTGAAATCACTGAAGAATAACACTGTGCCTGGATATGATGGAGTTGACTATTCTTCTCTGAAACAACCTCTGCAACGTCTGTCATTGCCTTTGACGGCAATTTGTAACATTTGCTGGAGAAACAAAGGAATTCCCACTGATTGGAAACATGCCACGATCACTTCACTTCCCCAAAAAGAAGGCAATGTGATGCAGACTGGCATCTGAATACGCACGCGCACGTACGCACACACGCACGCACGCATGCCAGTACACACACACACACACACACACACACACACACACACACACACACACACACACACACACACACACACACGCCACACACCAGCCCATTACTGTGACACGTGCGATATGATTCTGATCTTGCTTTTAAAGTTACCTTTTGTTTGAGATATAGTCCGGTTAGGTATTTACTTGAATGTGATGTTGGCGGTCTCTCTATGATTTTATGTACACACCCACACCTGCAAACATATACACCCACGTATGCACGCACACACGCAGGCACACAGCTAAGCACTCTCTCTCCATTCCTCCCTCCCTCCCCCCCTCTCCCTCTCTCCTCTCTCTCTCTCTCTCTCTCTCTCTCTCTCTCTCTCACATATCACATAATTTTGTGAAAAAGACATTAAATGAAAGAACTACGACTATCCCTTACTACTCCCCCCCCCCCCCCCCCCACATAGAATTACACTCACGCTCACACACACACACACACATAATTACACTCAATCTCTCTCTCTCTCTCTCTCTCTCTCTCACACACACACACACACACACACACACACACGCACACACACACACACACACACACACACACACACACACACACACACACACACTCATACTCACACAAACACTTTTACTCACACGCGGACACACACACACACACACACACACACACACACACACACACACACACACACACACACACACACACACATTGGGGGTGGAGGAAGGAAAGAGGGCGGGCTTTGATGGAGTCAGCAGCTGATCACACGCCGGCGGAGCACGTGAAACCCGTGAGTGTTTGAAGAGACAGAAGAAGCCTGATAAAGGGGTTGTTCAGTTTGTTGTAAATAGAAAAGACAGATTCTTAACAGTGTAGTTGCTCAGTTAATCATCGGTACAGAAGTGACAGTTTCTTTATGGCAGGTGAGTTGATTCTTCAATCATTAAAATGACCGTTTCTTTTAGTTGTTTAATTACTTGTCGGTTGAAGTGATAATGTTTTTCTAATGGAGTGGTTGATCTTCACAGTATTGACAGTTTCTTATTGTGTTGTACAGTTAATCGTCCGTTCAAGTGACAGTGTCTGTCAGCATGGTTATTTAGTCATTCATACCTGCCACCAATACTGAAGATTATTTTACAGAATCCCAACAGTGGGTCTCTCCAACCTATATCATAGAGGCTCTGTCTTCACAAGACTTTCACCATCATCTGAGGGCAAGATATGGTAAAACCTCGGTGAGATGCAGAGGTCGTGGAAGATCTGCATTGTCATGAGTGCATCATCTGGTGAAGACCATAGAGTATATTTGCCGTGTAGGACCTGTATTGTCGAATGTGTATACTGCAAAGTATGTCACTGTAAACAAAGAAACTTTTTCGTTCAAAGAAAAACAAAAACAAAAGTGAAATAACATGTCTAATTGGGTTTTAACAAATACTTAAATTTTTATGGAAATATAATAGGTGGATAAGTGGGTTTTGACAAATACCTATATTTTCATGGAAATATATTGAATAGGTCAAGAGATATCGTGATTTTATTGCATCCCAGGGTCATTTTGTGACTCAGACTCAGAAAGCACAGAAAAAGCTAAGCTGCAATTTCCTGCAGTGTGATTTGGGCAATGGCTGAAAGATTTGTTATCAGAGATATGTTGCTGAAAGGTAAACGATTTACCTTAAAAAAGATGCATGTATGCGAGTGGATAAAGAATAGCGGTTTTATTGCGGTATTATGACGCTAACTCTATATAAGTAAGGTACGCACCAAGAAGGCTAGGATGGAAGTGGTTAACTCTCACAATAGGCCTTTTTTTTCTTTTGTCAACCTTTAGTATAAATCAGAATTTTGTGACATTACTGGTAGTGATTAACAAAACATGAGTTTATTTTTAAAGCATATAAACTGTAAACAGTTATCGACTCTGGTGAAGGGATCTACACTTGAAAACAGTATCGAAAGAGTGTGTTGTGCATGTATTGCAATTGCTTCACTTAAGATTAAGCTGCATTTTCTTTTATGTACTCTTTATGTGCAGGGTTTGTGCACATGGAAGTGTCTGTGTTTTCTTTTGCTTCACTTTTTATTTTATAATAAACAATTAAGCTATATTTTCTTTTATGTACTTTTTTATGTGCAGGGTTTATGCATGTGGAAGTGTGTCTGTGTTTCCTTAATTTCAGAAATGAAAGGACAAGTCAAAAATAGTGTGAGCAGCCATCATGTGCCTGGCTTATGGATATGAAACAAAAGAGGCTTGCATCTTGGCCTTACTCTTGAGCTGGCCAGGGTGACACTCTCTGTATTCTTTGTTTTTCCCTACCCAGAACATTTGATGCGTTTGTTTGCCAGTAAAAAGCGTTTTTACAAATTTAAAAGAAAATAGATTTTCTCTGGTAATAAGTTCACGAAAGTGAACATTTTCTACACGTTGTGAATGGTGAGATTCACGATATCTTAGCCTTCGACTCTCAATGGCGAGATTTTTATCAGACGTGGCTGCGTTATGACCATAAAGTATATTGACCATACTTTAGAAATTCGACTTGCGCAAAAGTATGAAAGCTTGCAAACTGTACCCCGATTTGAAAAGTTCTTAATGTTAACTCTTAAAATTTCCATTCTTTAAAAAAAAAACAAAAAAACATGTTACATGTTCATTTCTTAGGATAAAAAAAGGGAATCATGTTACTAAATTCTTAAACAGAAAAATTGTAAAAGGTGCATTTCCTTAAAATGCTTGTACAGTTAATCAACAAATGAACTGGTGATGTTCCCCTCATCATATGAACATGTTCCGTGTCTCATTCTTTATCTATCACAAGTTTGGTTGCCCTTGGCTATGAATTTTGCCTTAGCTTCACCATCTTGTATGGGTAAAGTGTGACCTCCATCTTGTCTGAAAACAATTCTTTGCAGAGAAAAAACACCCACACCCACACACCATTCTCAGTCTGTGGGAAAGAAATGTGTACAGTTAAATCAAACGGTCAAGCAAATGGGTGGTGTGGTTGCCTCTAGATTGAAGCTCATATGTACAGGGGAAAAAAAAACACGGTCTTACTTTCCACAGATGTTTAAACTTTGGCACAATGCAGTTTGTAAGTAATGTGCTGAAATTCAAGCTGCTGCACAATGCTATAGAGGTAAGGACATGTTTACACACCAGGATCTGTACAGGGATTTGCACGTTCTTGTGGACAGGCCAACTGCCACTGGCCAACTGTCTCTGCATTGTTACACCTACTAGATCAGGGAGGGATTATCAGCAGGAAGGAGCAGAATTTATTTTTAAAAAAAAGAAGGGAAGATAACAAGGATCTTTTCATTGTAAATAGTTACTATTTATTAGTGTATGGTTCAAGATTATTAAAAGCAATTTGTGCATGCACTTTTTGGTAAATGCATGCATCATTTGGTAAACAAGTATCGCATCGAACCCAAGATGTAAATCTGAGTCTGATCGATGATGATATGTGAAGTCGAACTGTTTGTAACACACTCATGCCCTCGCATCTTCTCTCCGATTGAATTATTAAGCTGCCTAATGGGGAAAAATAGACTTGGTCTGGAAAACAAAATCACGGGAAGATAATACTTGTCTTTCCAATGCAAACAGAGTTACCTCTGGGCCAAGCTAACAGATCTAGAGTCATGCCAAGAAAACAATCTGAATAATTACTATCTGTCTGCATGACAGGCGCACCATTTCAAATCCATGTTTTGGCATGTTCTCACTGTGATTAACTGTTAAACTGACTGATGGGGGGATGAGGGGTGGCGGTGGGGGCTAACTTGCCTCAGGCATGCCCGTGAGCGTCATGTGTCCCATGAAAACGACAGGGTCATTCTTGATGAACACAAGCTCTAACACAGATTACCTCCCTTGCAGATTTCCTTTTGCCATCTGCTCATTGGCACCTGTCGGTTGTCATCTGCTCATTCGCATCCATTTGCCAATTGTCAACCATTCATTGACAGCGGTTTTTAAATTGTCAACTGCTCAGTGGCAGCTGTTTGTCCATTGTCATTTGCTTGCTGGCAGTGGTGTGTCACGTTGTTTTTAAATTGCTGTTTACAGAATTGCTTAAGCCTTGCCGTGGCTTTCATGATTTGGCTGGGCGATTTAAACATCCTGACACGACATCACTGGCAGTTCCTTGCCATGAAAAACAGATCAAAGTCATCAACATGGATTTTATTGGTGTTTTTATTCTCTTTCCAGTCACAAGAAGAAAAACAACGTGATAACAAACATCAATGAATCGCACCATAAATCAATTATTTGGAGAAAAAAAAAAGTGAACCCTTACCCAACGACAAAAAAAATAAATAAACAAATAAAATTAAAAGAAAAGAATATATATATGTACAGCATCTCATGCACCCCACACACAATGGCTTGATAATGACAATGAGAAAGATCATACATAATAATTAAAATGCCTCGATTTTCAAAGTGTGTCACACCCCACCCTCACTCCTTTGCCCTCCTCTGCAGTTGCACACCAATTATTTTGGATTTTTACTCTGATATTTGTGCTTTCTGGAACAGTAAATATGAACACAAACCCTGCTGTGATGACAGCATGTCTTGCCAGTGGACGGAAGGCATGCCTCATCTTGAAAACCTGGACTGTCACACTCAAATGCATTCAATACCCTTCTGTAAAGTATGTATACATATATAACCAGCCGCCGTGGCGAAGTGGTTAGCGTCGCGGACTCCCGGCTGGAAGGTCGTGGGTTCGAATCCCATCAAAGTCATGTGGGTTTTTCTGCCCTGACCAGCTCCTACCCAGAGTTGAGTTTGCTGCGGACTCAGTTGGGAAGACTGGGACCACACAGTCGAGTTTCATCCACATAATGGATGCGTCTCTGAGAGTGTTGCTCAAATTTCCTGACCAACACTGCAGGAGC
The DNA here is from genome assembly GCA_033310375.1 of Conus canariensis. NCBI lineage: Eukaryota > Metazoa > Mollusca > Gastropoda > Neogastropoda > Conidae > Conus > Conus canariensis. The sequence goes on along the minus strand of CM065743.1, from coordinate 47,357,567 downwards.
CTGTATCTCTCGGGCCTGGTTGACGCCGGGATATATTATGAAAGGAAGCGTAGAGTACACCCCTGTCATGTAATCTCAGACTGAAATGGAAATCCGTAGCATCATCTTAATCATCCTCATTCTCATCGATCGGCATAAAAAAAAGTCTCAAATTCTGTGGCCCTTCATGCCCTGCTTTCATGGTGACCTCAATTTCGATGTTCTCTCAACATCTGTGGCCTTGGTTTGGTTCCGTCGTGGTCACCGGTATCGGCGAGTCCATGGAGGCTGTCGTTGGACGGACATGGTGGCGCCCTCCGGAGGGAGAGCTCACTCACGCCGGCTCCGCGACTAAGCAATTATTGTCGTCAGTAGGGGGCTTAGTACGTGGTGTCCTGCGTATGTTAGATCAAAACAGGCGCCACTGAACACCACCGAAGTGACTCGGCAGCAGTGCAGTGTCTCCTCCGTGTGGGTTGCCTCTTGACGACTTGACATTGACTGCTTCCTGTGGATTGCCGGTGCCGGGGCTGCGGCGGGGCCAACCGGGCTGTGGCTGTGGACGGGATGTCGGAATGAGCGGCGTGGGTGCAATGCCTCTGAGGTGGCGCAGAGGTCGGGACACCAAAAAAAAGGTCTGTGAATCATAGCACAGACATCACATTCAGATTGAAAATTCTGATCTTGGTGTGGAGTGGAGAGGCTGCTGTGCAGGCCCATACGAGTGGCAGGGTGTTAAAAGCGTTGTTGATGAGGTAACTGATGCCTTGGTCTGCCCCACCATCATTGCTGACGATACTGCCCAGGTAGGCATATTTCTCCACTTCTTTGATGTTAACGTCTTTTAGCTGAACGGGATCTTGTTGTTTGTTATTAATCCGCTTTACTCCAGTTTTCTTGGTCTTCAATTTTTCAGGCCTGTTTTCTTTGCTTCCTCAGCCAGGCGGAATAATTTTGCTTTTGTGTCCTGCTGTCTGTGAGAGATCAGACTGACATCATCAGCCAAGTACAAGTCTTCCAACTGTTTGGTAAAGGTCCTCCGGATGCATACGTGTGCGGAATACATGTGTGTGTGTGTGTTGTTGTTGTTGTTGTCTTCAATTTAACGTCTTTCCACATTAAGTGATATTAGACGAAGGGAAAGGTTTTGGAGAGGGGGAGCATGAGGAGGAGGTGGGTGGGTGGGTTATCCTGCAATCATATAAAAACAACAACAACAACAACAACAACAACAACAACAACAAAAACGCATCTTTACAATCTTTACAATACAATGAAAAAAAGTATGAAAAAGGCAACTTTAAATAACTATTTTGAATCATAACACAAACTATAACAAATGTCCCATAGGACTGCATAGTAAACAGTTCGCAAAATCAAACAACAAACTAAAATTCTCAGAATACTGTCAAGAGAACTTTCAAAAATAGCCGGTAAAATAGGTCTCAATCTCTGGCATTCCAGAAGAATGTGTTGGTTTGAAATTTGTTCACCGCACAGACATTTAACATTCTTGCTGAATTTTGTTTTGAAGGCATTAAGCTTTATCCTATAAGACAGCGAAGTAATGTGTCTAAATTTGAAACTGTTGCTATAATTCACAGCTATTTTGTTTGTTAAACCAACCGAATTCAGTAAGAGACCGGAGAATTTCTCCTTCCTATGGAGAGATTTTGAAACTTTGTTCCACGATGCTTGCTCCAGCAAATGATACCCTTCTGTAACGGATAAAGGGATGTTTATTTCTATAGATTCCCTGTCTTGCCTTGCACCTTTTTTTGCGGCTCTATCAGCACAATCGTTTGAATATAATCCAATATGTGAAGGAACCCAACAAAAGGTGATATTGGTGCCCTTTAAACTTAAAATGTTAATCATTTGATTGATTTCTATGATAATTTTGGATTTTTTCTTGTAATCAAATGAACGTAAAGCATACAGTACGGACTGAGAATCGACGCAGAATAGAATTTGAAAAATGTTCAACGGAAGATCAACTATGCAATTAAGAGCCATAAGACCAGCCGCCGTGGCGAAGTGGTTAGCGTCGCGGACTCCCGGCTGGGAGGTCGTGGGTTCGAATCCCATCAGAGTCATGTGGGTTTTTTCTGCCCCGACCGGCTCCTACCCAGAGTTGAGTTTGCTGCGGACTCAGTTGGGAAGACTGGGACCACACAGTCGAGCTTCATCCACATAATGGATGCGTTTCTGAGAGTGTTGCTCAAATTTCCTGACCAACACTGCAGGAGCCTGTATCTCTCGGGCCTGGTTGACGCCGGGATATATTATGAAAGTAAGCGTAGAGTACACCCCTGTCATGTAATCTCAGACTGAAATGGAAATCCGTAGCATCATCTTAATCATCCTCATTCTCAGCGATCGGCATAAAAAAAGTCTCAAATTCTGTGGCCCTTCATGCCCTGCTCTCATGGTGACCTCAATTTTGTTGTCCTGTCCCACGTCTGTGGCCTTGGTTTGGTTCCGTCGTGGTCACCGGTATCGGCGAGTCCATGGGGGCTGTCGTTGGACGGACGTGGTGGCGCCCTCCGGAGGGAGAGCTCACTCACGCTGGCTCCGCGACTAAGGAATTATTGTCGTCAGTAGGGGGCTTGGTAGGTGGTGTCCTGCGTATGTTAGATCAGAACAGGCGCCACTGAACACCACCGAAGTGACTCGGCGGCAGTGCAGTGTCTCCTCCGGTGGGTTGCCTCTTGACGACTTGATATTGACTGCCCCCTGTGGATTGCCGATGCCGGGGCTGCGGCGGGGCCGACCGGGCTGTGGTTGTGGACGGGGTGTCGGAATGAGCGGCGTGGGTGCACTGCCTCTGAGGTGACACAGAAGTTGGGACAGCAACAACAACAAAAAAAATTAAGAGCCATAAGTATAGCAACGAGTTCGGCAGTAAATATTTATCGAATTTTACCAATGAAGTATGACTTTTCTTTTTTAAAGCTGGTATAACAAAACCTGAACCAGCACGGTGATCATCTAAGAGTGTGCCATGTGTGTGTGTGTGTGTGTGTGTGTGTGTGTGTGTGTGTGTGTGTGTGTGTGTGTGTGTGCGCGCGCGCGCGCGCGCACCTGCTCCAATGTGTGCGTGTGTATGTTGTGTTAGTGTCCATTGATGTTATGTTGTGTTGTAGAACGCTGACCGTGCACACCATTGACTGTTTGCAAGAGACGCGGGTTACGATCGTGTCCTACTCGGATGCCGACCTGGTCATCATCTGCTTCAGCATCAGCAGCCCATGGAGAATGTGGTGTCCAAGGTGAGACAACCTAGGTCTGACCCGGTGCTGTGAAGGTGGTGCTTGGGTGTGGGTTCCTTCCCTTAGCTATATATATATATATATATATATATATATATATATATATATTTGTTAAATCAGAATATTAAAAGGAATCTTAAAATATCTTGAGCACTTTTGAAATCATTTTAGGCTTGTCAGCTATACTCATATATATATATATATATATATATATAGAGAGAGAGAGAGAGAGAGAGAGAGAGAGAGAGAGAGAGAGAGAGAGAGAGAGAGAAGATAGATAGATAGATAGATAGATAGATAGATATCATACACAAGAAAACAAAACAACAACACTTTTCCGGACTGCAAATATTTCGGCGATTGCCTTTATCGATGCTTATTGACAGTGACGCATTGCAGAGATCGTCATCAGTATAATGACGTTTTTCTATAAACCCTACAATGACGTCAAGCTCACAGTGATAACCACGTTCGCAAATTTTCAATTTCTTTCTAAGGCTGGGAGGAGGGGGGGGGGGATTCGGGGGGGGGGGGGGGGGGTCAGGCTCCTCACCATCACCCCAACTCACCCAGCCCCCCAGATCACCAGACTCCACACCCCCATCCAACTCCCCATCTCACCCCCACACCCATTCACTCATTCGCCCACCTACCCCAAGAACACCCGTCCCCATCCTAGCCCCCAAGTCACGCATCCCCAGTCCCTCGCCCCTCCCCCCCCCCCCCCTCTAATTATTTGTATCCCCCGATCCCTGGGGACCCAAGCACCCAAGACCCTTAAACTCCCCCACCCCTAACACCCAGGGACCCCACCTCCCTGCCCCCCAAGGTTCCCAGCCCATTCCCCAGGCCCCCCACTCTTGGGTCCCTGACCCCAGACCCTGGGCCAGTAGAAAGAAACTCGTGGAGAGCGTGGCAGCAGAGAGTCCTCAGAAGAGAAGCCCCCTTCCAGCAAGTGTTTCGGCCCTTATCTCCTGACACTCTAGGGGGGTTGGGCCACACCCGGTTCATGACTCCGGATGTCCCTCTGCTGCCCCTTTTTTTTTTCCCATCTTGGGACGAGCCATGGCTGGGATTCGAACCCATGACCCTCTGGACATGCTCATTTTCCACTTAATGACTCGCGCTTTAACCACTGAGCCACAGGGACACCTGATATTTGTAGGGAAATTAAGCCTTATGAAGTTCACTTTTGTTCCTCCTTGACCAGATCCAGCTTGAACACCTCTCTGCCACTTCTGCCATTGCTTTCAGGGCTCTGTTTTTTTCCTTCCCTGCAACTGAGAGCTGTTTCATGAGGCTGTATGCAGACGTTCCTACAAACCCCCTAGCTCCAATTTCTGCAGTGAGGACTTTGACCTGATAGCCTTCTCTCCTCAGGCTGTTTGCCAGATCAGCATACTTTTCAGTCTTGTAGATTTGAGCTGCCTCCATTCTGTTCTCATATGGCACCGTGAGCTCGATCATGATCAGCTGCTTGGTTGACTGAGAGTGGACTACTATGTCTGGTCTCATGCCACTCTTGCTGATGATCTCTGGGTGACTCTTCCATTCTGGGAGGTCTGCAGTGCACTCCCAGTCATCTGCCCCATCCAGCAGACTCTGCCTGCATGTTTCGAGTGGCACTGTTGTTCTTGGCCATGATTTGCTGCCTCCTGCCGTGAAGAATGTTGCGGGTGCTTTTGGAGTCCTGATTTTCCCTTTTGTGGTGTTGGTACTAGCCCAGACTACTTGTACAATCTCTTTGAGCACTTGGTTGTGCCTCCATGTGTACCTTCCTTGAGCCAGGGCTACTTTACATGAGCTTAGGACATGCTCCACTGTTTGTTTTTCATGGCAGAGGGGGCATGCAGGATCGTCTGTTTTCCCCCACTTCACCAGGTTTGCATTTGAGGGCAGAAGGTCATATGCAGATCTGAGAATGAAGCTGATCCTGAGAGGGGCCATGTGCCAAATGTCATTCCAAGTGAGACTTCTTTGGAGTGCATTCTCCCACGTTGTCCATTGCCCTTGCTGGCTCTGCTGGACTGCTTTTTGGAGTCTTTTTTGGTCTTCTTCTTTTCTCATCTCCTGAATCATCATGTCTCTTTTGGCTTTTCCTTTGGCCTTAGACCACCATTCAGTTTTGGTCACCCCCAGTCCTTGTCTGTTGGTCTGTGTGTGTCCTGTTATTTCTCTGATCTTGAGACTTTCTTTTGCAGAATCCATCGCCTCTTGAACTTTCCATTTTCTGCCTGTCTTCAGCTGGGGCTTGATTGCTTCTACCACCTTGTCTCCTGAGTCCTCCAGCATGCTTTGAAGTCTGATCTTCCCTGCTTTGTATTCCTCCAGGATGGATTTCAGTGGTAGTTTCAGCTTTGCTTGGCGACAGTACAGCGCTATGTCAGTCAGACAGGGTGGGACACCAAGCCATTTCCTTGTGAACTTGTTGATTTTGGCTTCCATTGCCTCCACTATGCTGGTGCAGATGTCGTATATCATCAGAGGCCATAGCAGCTTTGGTATCAGCATGAACTGCAGACACCAGACCTTGTATTTGCCAGGGAGCCCACACTGGTCAATGGTCTCCAAGCCTTCCTCCGCCATCTGCTTGGTTTCTTTTGCTCTTTGTGTGTCTTTCAGCGTATCATCATACCATCTTCCAAGGCTCTTGACTGGTTCTTCTGTGACTGTTGGAATGGCCTGGTTGGCAACACTGAAGACCACAGATCCGGCCACTTTTCCTTTCCTCAGTGAGAGACTCCGTGATTTCTTTGGCTTGAACTTCATTCTGGATGAGGCAACTATGTCGTCCAGCCTCTCCAGCACATGACGTGTCTCGTCTTCTCTGGATGAAATCACTGTAGTGTCATCCATGAAGGCCTTGAGAGGAGGCATCTTGTATCCATCGCCAAGGTCTGTTTGTCTCGCGTTGTTTGTTGCTGCTTTCAAGATGAGTTCCATTGCCAGCACGAACAGTATTGGGGAAATTGCACAGCCCATTGCAATACCCACTTCCAAGTTGATCCAGTCTGTTGTGTACTCCTTGGTAGAGAACCGCATTGAGAAGCCATTGAAGTACTTCTTGAGCATGTCGCGGATGTTCTTTGGCACATGGTACATCTCAAGAGCCAACTGTATCATCTCATGGGGCACAGATCCATATGCGTTTGCCAGATCAAGCCACACTACGTCCAGGTCTCTCTTTTCTGTTTTTGCTTTTTGGATTGCGTCCCAGATCATTGTGGCGTGTTCTACACAGCCAGCCACGCCTGGGATGCCACCTTTCTGGACTGACACATCCAAGTACTTGTTTTCCATCAGGTACTTGGTCAGCCTTGCTGCCATGACAGAGAAGAAGATTTTCCCTTCGACGTTCAGTAGTGATATTGGCCTGAACTGGCTGATGTCACTTGAGTTTTGCTCTTTGGGGATGTACACACCATCTGCCGCCATCCACTGGCCGCTGATCTTCTGGTTTCTCCAAGCCGATCGCAGCAGCTTGTGGAGCCACTCCAGCACCTTGGGACATTTCTTGTAAAGCTGGTAAGGTATTCCGTTTGGCCCTGGTGATGATTTGGCTCTGGCTTTGTCGACCACCTTCTTGATTTCCGCCAACGTTGGAGGCTTGCCATTGAACTGTTCCTCAGGGTTGGTTGGCCACACCAGACCTTGAATGTCGAGTGGTGCTTTGCTCTGTGGGTCAGAGTATGTTTTCCTCAGATGCTGCTCAAGAACTCCTTTGTCCACACTTAGGGTCCCAGATTTTGGCTGCTCAAACAGTGTTCTGGCAAACTGGAAGGGGTCTCTGAAGAAGCGCTCTTGTGTCTTCTTTTGCTCTTCCTCTTCCTCGCAGATTCCGCTTTGCTGAGGGCGCTGTGTTTTTCTTTCAGGTCTTTCCACAGTTTTTCCAAGCCTTGTTTTTCAGCTGGCAGTGCGGTCTTCATTTGCATCTTGAGGTTTTTCTTTTGGACCCTGATCTTGTCCATCTTTTCTTGGCGTCTGGATTTCTTTGGAGGTGTTTTCTCTTTGGGTAGTTTTGCTCCATAGGCGTCTCTACATGTGGCA
>CM065743.1:47310269-47340269 GCA_033310375.1 Conus canariensis | reverse complement strand
TGGACTTCGTGTCATCAAACGTAAATGCCTGTCCATGGATGATATTGAAAGAGCTGCTAGATCTGCTATAAACGCTTACCAAGAACTCGATGCTGTCGTGTTGCACTGTGGCATCAACACCTTGAGAAACAAGACCCTCAGGCTGCCAGTGAAGCTTTTGTTGCTGCCGTGCGCAAGTTACAGTCTGAGCATCAGAAAGTGGAAGTTGTTATTAGCAAAATTTCACCAGTCAAAGATCCTTCCCTGAATGCAAACAGAGACCTTTGTAACGCCTTGGTGTTTGCCGAGCTGGTGGAGAACAAGAATATCTCTTTCATCAGCCACGAGAACCTGCAGCCGAGAGGTCTCCGGGATCAGCTTCACCCCAACCAACGAGGAGCGTCAGTGCTGGCCGGAAACTTGGGCAGACATCTTCACGGTCTTTTCTGGAATCAGCCCAAGCGACGTTCCAAATCGTACATTCAGCCGCATATGGGGTTCTTTGACTGGAGGGGTTTTTGGTACCCCCACTGGTGACTGCCTTGACAATGTATATTTTGAGCTGTAGTTAATATGTGAATGTGTGTGTGTGTGTGTGTGTGTGTGTGTGTGTGTGTGTGCGCGCGCGCGCGCGCGCGCGCGCGCGCGTACGTGTGTGTATGTGCGTTATGCACTGATGAGAACGTGTGTATGTGAGTGTGTGTGCGCGCGCGCGTTTCTTTGTGTGTGGCTGTATGTATGCTTGTGTATAAATGTATGCATTATGTTGGCTTGTGTGTTAGATATACCTGGATATTCTGTTTTGTGAAGGCACACCATATTCATCATTGCAAGTGTTAACTGAGGTCAGACCTGCACTTTGGAGACATACAAGTTCCCTGAATAACGAGAGTTCATAGCCTTCATAGTTCTCATAGTAAGTATACTTTTTTTTTTTTTTTTTGATATATTTTTTTTATTTCTTTCCTCATTCTCTCTCTTCCATTCCACAGTTCCTTCTTTCTCTCATCTCCATTCTTTCATCAACATGATCTTTCTCTTTGCTGTACATTTCCGGATGCAAATTATCACATATTTTTTGTTGTTAATCATATTTGTACATGTTTGACATTATTGTAGTAAATAATCCGTGAAACGTATTAGAAACGAGTTATCTTTTTTATCGGCTTGAAAGGATTTGAGTGAGAGTTCAATGTATGCCGAGGAAAGGTTGTTTTCTTTTTGTTGGATATACACACATACACAAACAAACAAAAATCACTAAGCACAATCCTCTGAGTTCTTACAAACTACAAGCACATAAAGGCAAACAAACACACCCGCTCACTCCACTCACACCCCCTCCCGTCCCCACCCACCCACACCCCCACTTTCTCTCTTCTTATGAATTAATAATACTTAAACAATATACATAATTATACAATTTATAATAATGAAGTAATGTTTTCTCCGTGTGGTACCATGTGATAGCTGTTGTATATAACGCATAACATAATTATGTTCACTGTAATGATCCTTCAAAATATAGATTTAAACAGACGTAAGCATTTCCCAGCTGAGTGTACACACCAGCACCGAAATCCCGTCCATCAGTGTCTTTATATTTCTTTAACAATCAAAAGAAAGTTAATTATATGTTCTTCAGCCCGCTACCAATATGACATCGCTACACCACAGCCGTGCCCCGCCGACCAACCAACAAACCAACCTACCAGCTAAGTTGCCGATCGGCCTACGGGTCCCAGCCGCGGCATCGCCATGCCAGACAAGCAGCGGGCCACAGGCTACAACCACACTCAATGATATTTGAATACCTTATGAAATTACCTACACATCCTGAACATATCCTCTCATGCACGTATTAAATCCAGGTATCTTATGATTTTGATTATCAATTTTCAAATAATACTTCATAATTGATCCAATTAGTGTTAAATTTTTGCAGATTCAATTGTACAGTTGCTATGTATTTTTCAAGATTATATCTTCTCTTTAGTATTTTTAGAAATACTGTTATTGAAGGCTTACATTTGTTTATTTTACAGCTAAAAATGTAGTATTTGGCTATCAGTATTATAAGATCGAATGTAGTATCAGTTGTGGAATTGTCATCTGCTCCAAATATTATTGTGTTTTCAGTCAGAGACAGATTATTCGCTATTAAACACTTTCCTTTTATTAATTCTTGCAATGATTTCCAGAAATCATTGACGTGTATGCATCTCCAGAACATATGTTCAATGCTGTCTTTTTCCTCTTCACAGAAACTACAGTTATAACTTTCTACTATTCCCATTTCTTTCAGAGCTACATTAGTTGCAATTATTCGATGCACTATTCTCATTTGCATCCATTTTAGCTTAATATCCTTAATTTGATGAATTTTTCTAAAACATTTCTTCCAAGGTATCTGTCTATTCAGCTTCTCCGTCCATTTTGCACAACAGTTTGGTTCCCAGTTATCTTTTACTATAATTCTGTAATAAGTTTTGGAACCTTTATCTACAGAATATATTTTCTTTAATGCTGTGCTGACTTCTGCTTCAATGTTATCTTTTATCTCATTCTCAAATCCTTGTTCCCTGATGTATCGTTTAATGGATAATATACATCCACCATAAGATAGGAAATCTATTTCAATGTTATACTTTGTTCTAAATTCCTCATGGGATAGTGAATCTCCATTTGCTTGAAACAAATCAGATACTCTAAATACATTTCTATTGTTCCAGTTTTTGTGTTTTATTAGTTTATTTCCTATTTTAAAATGTTCATTGTAAAGGATTGGTTCTGCAAGTAGTTCTCTAGCATTTTCTGGTTTTATTTTATAATAGAACTGCTTATACGACATGAATACATGTTTCCAGAAAACATTGTCTTGAGTGGTAATGCACAGATGGTTTGGAGAGTACTTCTCAATGTTCTCAATAATTGGGTATGAAAAGATCAACATGTCTCTCCATCTGTGTGTTGTTTGTCTCAGTCTTTTTATCCATGTTAATTTTAAAGCAGTGATGAGAGCATTTATGTCAGGTAGATTCAACCCACCATCCTGTACATCTTTAATAACTGTTTTTCGACTAATTCTGTCTTGTTTTTTATTCCATACAAACCAGTAACATAAGTCTTGTAATTCTTTAACAAATGTGTCAGGTGGATTTGGAAGCATCAACCATAGGTAAGTCAGTTTTGACAGAATTAATGATTTTAAGACAGCAATTCTTCCTAAAGGGGTAATGATTCTCTTTAGCCAAATTTTAAATAGTGCCTTCACTTCTATCATTCTATCTTTGTAGTTTCTTTTTTCCATGTGTGTTAAGTCCTGAGTAAACCAAATTCCTAATATTTTGAATTCTTTTGGATTCCAGATCATCTTTAAATGTTCCATATATCTTATTTCACTATGCTTTTGTCTTCCAAGCCAAATTACTTGTGTTTTCTCTTTGTTTAAGAATAAACCTGATGTTTTCCCAAACCTATTGAGAATCTCGATAGATTTTTCAAATGATTTCTTATTCCCTGTGTTCATCAGTTGAGTGTCGTCGGCAAATTGTGATATCTTGTGTTCTTTCTCCCCGATTTGTATACCTTCAATACTATTTTCTTCTTTGATCATTACGGATAATATTTCTGCACATAATACGAAGATATATGGTGAAACTGGATCTCCTTGCCTACAACCCCTTTCTATTGAGAACCATGGTGATGTTTGGCCATTTACGATAACAGTAGACTTAATGTTTTTGTAGAATACTTCTATCCATTTACATATATCTTTACCTAAACCTACAGCCTCCAGCACTTTGTGCATAAAATCCCAATCTAACGAGTCGAACGCCTTTTCGAAGTCTAAATTAATTAGCATCCCTGGGATATTATTTATGTTGAGATGGTGTATTATGTCATAAATTAACCTAATGTTACTACCTATGTATCTATTTGGGACAAATCCTGTCTGGTCTTCACTAATCAGTGATGGAAGGACCTTTTTAATTCTGTTAGCAATACAAGTGGAGCCAATTTTGTATATAAGGTTTAAAAGTGAAATAGGTCTCCAGTTTTTTACATATTCTTTTGGTTTTCCTTCTTTGGGTATACAGATTATAATACCTTCTTTCTGGGTGTTTGATAGTTCGCCTTCTCTGAAACTTTCATTTAGAGCTCGGGTTACAAACACGCCGATTTGTTTCCAAAAAGATTTGAAAAACTCAGCTCCAAACCCATCCGATCCAGGGCTTTTTCCGTTCTTCATATTTTTCAATGCAATACCTGCTTCTTCTATTGTTATTTCACCTTGTAATGATTTAGTCTGTTCTTCTGTTAGTTTCGGTATCTTATTCACCAAATCTTCAATATTGCATTTCACAGTTGATCTTTTTCGGTATAGATCCTCATAAAAATGTTTTACTGTAACTTTTATGTCTTCTGGTTTGTCCAGTATATTACCTTGTCCATCCAGTAGTTTTACAATTTGTTTGCTAATAAAGTTACGCTTTTCTAAACTGCAGAAATATTTACTAACCTTTTCCCCATCTGCAACCCATCTTGCTTTTGATCTTAGTAGTACACCATTCATAACCTTTTCTCTTAGTGATATCAGTTCTCTATTACTCTCTTCAATTGTCTTCAAATCCTCCTCTGATTTAAGTTCTTTACTCTCAATATCTTTAATAGTTTGCATAAGGCTGTTTTCTTTACATTGTGATTCTCTTTTTTTAATTGTGGCATACTGGATGGATTTAACTCTTATCTTCATTAGTAAGAAGTCAAGAAAGACCCGATCAGACACTGTTAGTTTAGGGTCCGAGCTGTTCGACTGGTTTTCATCTTGGCTATTGTTAGCATTAATATCATTACCCTCATCTTTATCTGTGTATTCCTTTGTTATTTCTTCTATTAGATTATTTATTCCGTCTACATATTCTTTATCTTTTAGTAGAGATGTATTAAATTTCCAAAAAGTTTTGTGTTTAATCTCCTTTCCGAATTGAAGCTTTAGTGTAATCAGTGAATGATCAGATCTATAGCCTGGTAACATGTCAGCATCTTCAAAATACCAGATTAAATATTCTGACAGAAGGAAGAAGTCTAGCCTACTTTGTTGCAAGGGGGTAGGTCTACGCCATGTGTATCTCCTACAATCCGGGTTGTTTTCTCTCCATATATCTGCTAATGACAAATCTTGTATCATATCCTCAACTGCTTTTTTAGCTTTTGGGTTATTTATGTGTTTATAATTGTAACAATCAATTTCCTGTTCTAGTACCATATTAAAATCCCCCACCACAATAACGTTGTTATTTTTGTACGTTTTAATCTTATTTGCGAGTTCCTCATAGAATGCTGGGTCGTCTTTGTTTGGTCCATAAACACTTACTAGCAACAGTTCCTTTTCATTTGTTGTAAATGATATGATGATAAAGTTACCCTGCATATCTGTTTCCACCTTATTTATTTTGAATTCGAAATTATTGTTAAATAGTATTGCTACTCCTCGAGCATTAGATCTGTATGAGGAGAAAAAGCAGTCATACCCCCATTCCGCTTTAATGCACTTTTCCGTATCTTTTTCAAAATGAGTATCTTGTAGGCAGTATATAGAGTATTGTTTTTTTCTTAAATAATGAAATATATCTCTTCTTTTCTGATAATTCCCTAGACCTTGACAGTTTAATGATGAAATTGTTAACATGTTTGCCTTGTTACCTACTGAATCCATGGTGTTTTCCTTGTAGTCAAAAACATTAAATAAAAAACCATCAAGTGCCACAAGAGGAATAAAAGCAACAAACAGGAATCCAGTTCAATGTCACAAGGGCCAGGCAAAAAGGAGTATACTTTACAACAGCATGCATTTGAACAATCATCGTAATCATGGCTTGCGTAATTACCCCGATGTGAATTAATACCGTCCATTTGGCTATGAGCTATACCTGCTGTCTTTGTACCAGACAACATTCTTTGCGAGATGTCGATATTGCTAATGTATGTACCGACACGGGCTGTATACGTATAACATAAGAAACAAAACGTGGAGAAAGTCTTAAATAAACCAATGATAACAACAAGAATTATAATGTTAAAAGTGTACTCAGCACTTGAAGTCTGCACTTGAACGCCGTTCGTTGCCATTCAAGTCTTAAAAATTCACATTCAAATATATACAATGTTCTATATTATGTGCCAAAAACGGACCAAAAAAACAACAACAACCAAAAAACATAAGAATACACACACACACACACACACACACACACACACACACACACACACACACACACACACACACACACAAAAGCAAACCCGCAAACCGCGAGCATAAAACAGTACAGCATACAAAAAGCAACATTAGATTTATCGAACTGGAAGCCCTTCCCCTTTCTCTGAATGAACATCATCAAAACATCAAACATCATCAAATTCATGCCGCATATCTCCCCTCCCCCCCCCCATCCCACCCGCTCGTCCGCAATACACCCCCCTCACCACTACCACACCGCCCACCGACCCACCACCTCCTCTTCTCTAAACATCCACAAACTGGAGCAAAAAAATCTGCCAGGCGAAAAATACACCTGTTTGATAGGTCCGTATACTGAGAATACATCAATCAGTTTAGAGAATCTGCGCAGATAACGCTAACTACTGCCGATGATAATCATGATAGTAGCGAAAACAGCAATAGTAAGTAACAGCAGCAGCAGCAGTAGCAGCAGCAGTAGCAGTAGTAGTGACAGCAGCAGCAGCAGTTGCAGTAGTTGTAGTAGTGGTGGTAGTATCAGCAGAAGCAGCAGCAGCAGCAGCGGCAGCAGCACTAGCAGTAGTAGTAATAGTGGCAGCAGCTGTAGCAGTAGCAGTAGCAGCAGCAGGCCCACTGGTAGTAATGTTTATGATCACAATAATAGTAATGATGATGATAAACAAATAAATAAGAGAGAGAGAGAGAGAGGGGGGGGGGAGAGGCGGGAGCCAGATAGCAACGACGACAGGGAGAGAAAGGGTAGATGACAGAGAATCTCCCGGAATGTAGTAAGGGCCCATCACCCCACCTCCTCTATGGCTTTTCCTCTTCCCTTCCCCGGGGGGGAGGGGGGGGGGTCACGGGGGGAAAAGGGGGGACAAAGGGTGGCCACTCTTCCTTACTATCTCAGCACCAAATTTACAAAATTGAGACACTCACAACGTGGCAGTTCCGTAAAATACATACTTCCCGTCTCCGGCTGGTTAACACAGCTCATTCACGGACCGTAACACCCCCTCTCCCCCCCCCCCCCCCCCCCCCCCCGAAAGAAAAAAAAAAAAAGCAAGCAAGAAAGAAAGAAACACACACACACACACACACACACACACACACACACACACACACACACACACACACACACATCAAAGAAACGAAGGGATAAACGAAAGAAAGAGGGAAAGAAGGGAAAGAAGGAAGGGAAAAAAAAAAGCATCAAGATGTCCGACAGTTTTTGCTTCATAATGATTGTGGAGTCTGCAAATTATCTTCTCTTCAGGTAAAGCTGAAAGGAAACAATTATCTTTCCCAATCCGAACCTGGAAAAAATCCATCTAAAAGTGTACAACTGCATCAGATATCCAACACAGACAATGTAGATTTCAAGAGTTCAGAGTGTGAGAAGGACATTCTGCCACAGGTTTTAAAGGGTGAAGTGTTTATCAAACATGAGGAAAAAGTGACTTGCAAGTCCAAAGGGGAGCAGAAAAGACATATACACAGGAGCAGCTGAACGTTGATGATTATAGGGCTATTGTGTTGCTGAATGATAAATCAGCCGTACTTCTAGTCTTTTCTTAGGTTATGTGGCCTCACCAGCAAAACCAAACCAAACAAAACCAACGAGGCGAAAAGATCCATTGTACAAAAATATATCACAAATACTCGGGTGCGCTCGCGCACACATACATGCACGCACACACACACGCACACACACACACACACACACATAAACACACACATAAGCACACACACATACTAACACACACATAAGCACACACACATACACACACACCCTCTCCACTCCCCCCCCCCCCCCCCCCCTCACACAGACTCGCACGTACGCGCGCGCATTGCCGCCCCCCCCCCTCCCTTCCCCTCTGCATACCCACATAAGTGTGCGCAAACGCTACCAAGAGCACACACGCAAACACACGCACGGTCGCGAGCGCGCACATGCTTGCACACACACACACGCCCGCGCGCACACACACACACCTTACAATACATGTTTGCTCATGTATCAAATTCTTGAATTATATCAAGATGTCTGACAAGCACCTGTTCTGGACTTTGTTCTTAATACATGATCATAGATAAACACACATCCAATCACGTGTATACATATAGATCTAGATATACACACTTACACATATATAAATATGCATGTGCATACGTGTGTGTACACCTCACATTTTTTTTTTCTTTTTTGTTACTGGGTAAGGAACAGTGGATCAAAAACGTGCTCATAAACCATGGGAAACATTTTCACCAGCACATGGAGCAGACTATCATTTCATGACCTATACTAAATGGTTCATTGTTATGCAATCAGACAGTCAACATTTACTTCTCACAAAGTTTCACAGTTACACGCTCACGCGCGCACACACCCACACGCACGCCCACACCCACACGCACGCGCGCGCACGCGCGCGCACTCCCCCCCCCCCTACCCTTACAATATGTGTTTGCTCATGCATCAAAGTCTTGAATTATAATAGTAAGTATATAGTGTCCTTTCAGACTGTTTATGTTTAATAACATTGTTCTTTTGTGTTTTCTTTGAATTGTTATACTTTTTTTTCGTGTTACTTAGAAGAAGATGTTCCCCAATGTGGGCTATTTCGTATTTATTACTACTGTAATAGGTCACTCTCAATATCAATCAATCTTGTTTGGTGGAGAATGTGCCGTGAAAACCTATAATTTGCATAACAGCAGTTATGTTACAACTTGCAATCTGCCATGAAAGCTGAGCAAAATGATTGTTTCAAAATATTTCAATGGAATGCCAGATCACTTCCCAGTAATTTATTATCTTTTGAAAATCATATTCTGGAGGGAAACCACTCTGTGCTAGCACTTCAGTCTCTGAATGTGGAAAAGCACAGACTACCTAATTTGGAGAATTATTTCTACCCTCCACTTTACACAGTCAGTGAATCAAACAAAAAAGTCCAGACTGCGCTATACATCAGACGGGACCTGGAATTTACTAGGATCGTTCCATTTCCGGTGCCGCAGGAAGATGAAGGTGTATTTGCTACAGGTGCTGTAATCAAAGTGAACAAAGACTCAGTTTACAATATACTTTCTGTATATTATCCTAATGGACCCCAAGAGAATACAAATTTTACAAGTAAGAAATGGATCATTGTTGGCGACTTTAATGCTCATGCACCATTTTGGGATTCTGAATGTTCTAAAGTTTCATCCAACAGATTCGTTGAAAATATTATTGATTCCTCTTTAGTTTTATTAAATGATGGTCGAATCACAAGAATTCCAGATGTTTCAACTCACAAACCTAGCACGATAGATTTATCCTTAGTTTCACCTAGCATTGCAGTAAACTGTAATTGGTCTATAGGAGAAGATTGTTTGGGAAGTGATCACCTCCCCATTACTATAATCTTTAATGATGACATAAATAATGATGTAACAGACATCGAAGACAAAATTCCAAAGTTTAATTATAAACTTGCCAACTGGGATGCCTACCAGATTTTTCTTGCATCGTATAACACAACATTTATTGAGAATGATGATGTTAATTTATTTTATTCTAATTTCAGCAAAGTCATACTATTAGCAGCTGAGCATTCTATCCCTAAATGTAAATTTAAAAAGATTGGTAAATATATGGGTAATGTATGGTGGACGGAAGAATGTAGACTAGCTGTTAAATCAAAGCGAATAAGTTACAAGGCTTGGTTACGAAATAAGACAGAAGAAAATTTTGTCTTTATGAAGCAAGAAAAGAACAAATGTAATAAAATTATTGCTCAAGCTAAAAAGAAATACTGGGCAGAATTTTGTGAGACCGAAGTAAATGAATCGAAGGATATGTTTAAAGTTCGGAAAAAAGTAAAACAAATGAAAAATTGTTACAAAACACAAGCTTACCCTGTAAAATTAACAAAAGAATTTCCAAGCACAATGGATAAGGCGGAAGCTTTCTCCCATTTCTTTTCGGAAAATAGTCGAGCTGTAAATCTTCCAGCAGAAATCAAGTACCATAGACAAAAAGAGGAACGAAAAGAACAATATAAGAGTCCCATACCAGACACTAATAACTACTTAAATTCTCCATTACAATCATCAGAACTTCTTGAAGCGATAGAATCCATTACATCTTATGATTCAGCAGTGGGCCTAGATGGTATTTCTTACGAGCTTCTTCGTCACTTGCCTTCTTCGTGGAAAATATTACTACATTCGTTGTTCCAAAAATGTTGGACGTACGGCACTATTCCTACAATCTGGAAAAGTTCAGTGGTAGTACCAGTACCAAAAGAAGGTAAAACGAGAACATCTATAAATAGCTATAGACCCATTGCTTTAACATCCCATGTTGGTAAACTTCTTGAAAAAGTTGTACAAACACGTTTATTATATTATTGTGAAAAAAATGACATTATTCCAGTCCAGCAAGCTGGATTCAGAAAAGGGCGTTGCACAACTGATCATTTAGTGAAACTAACTTCTCATATAAAAAAGCAATTTTCACGCAGAAAAAGTACATTAGCTACATTCTTTGATGTAAAGAAAGCATATGACCGTGTTTGGCATGCTCGATTATTGTATAAACTGAAAAATATTGGTATTTCTGGGAATATGTATGATTATTTAAAAAAAACTTTATAGAAGGAAGAAATATATGTAAACGAATTGGAAAAATATATTCATCATTCAAGAAAAAAGATATGGGCATTCCTCAGGGATCTGTTATTGCACCTTTATTATTTACGATCCTTATACATGATCTCCCAAAGGCATTATCAAAATCCACCAATGTAGTGCAGTATGCAGATGATATTGCCATTTGGATTAATACTTCATTAAGGAAGCACTCGAATAAAAGGGCAGTAAAATTTGTACAGACAATGTATCAAGGAGAATTGGACAGATTGTCTGCTTACATGAAAGAGAACGGTCTTGAATTATCTGGTGAGAAAACTTGTTTAATGCTTTTTAATAATGGCGAAAACCCAAAAGCTCTGCCCAACTTTATTCTTGACGACAATGTTCTACAATATAAGCAAACAGTCAAATTCTTAGGAGTGTTTTTAACACCGAAGCTGAACTGGAAAAAACATATTGAAAATTTGATAGATAAAGCTAGGAAAAGATTAAATTTGCTCAAAATTATATGTTGTCAACCATGGGGTCAAGACTGTACTGCACTTTTACATTTATATACATCGTTAGTCCGATCAAAATTAATATATGGACAGGAAGTATACTTCTCTGCGTCTAACTACGTTTTAAAGAAACTGCAAAGCTTAGATAGTAAAGCTTTAAAATTAGCTTTGGGTGTTCCAGTGCACACAAACACAATGAAATGCTATAAGGAGACAAACATTTTATCTCTTAATGAACAACGAACGTTGGATGTGTCCAAATACGTTGTAAGAGGCCTATCTGTAAAAAAAAAACTCTGCTACTGATGAAATTCTTATGGATTCCAACAAGGAATACCCCAAAAGGTCTAAAAATATATCATACATAGAGCCAATTAGAAATTTCACTTGTGAGCTTATGTCAGAATGTAGTATTGATATTGATGCAATTTCGGAGGTTCCCATTTTCCCTCAAATGCCCCCATGGGAGCATCTCAACGCAAAAACTGATGATGAATATACTACTCTGAAGAAAGATGACAATGTAAATATTCTAGTAAATGAAGTTCGAGAACACTTCGAAAAGACTTATCCAAATCATTTAAAAATATTTACAGATGGTTCAATAATGGAAACGTCTGACAGTGGTGCTGGATTCACTATACCATCCTTAAATGTGCAAAAGTCTTTCTATCTAGGCAGAGAATTTTCAATTTATACATCAGAGCTATATGCAATTATGAAAGCTCTGAATTATATCTTATATGACACGCCAGTATCATTTTATAGTGTGCTATTTTGTGTTGATTCAAAATCAGTTTTACAATCATTAAAGCACTGGAACTCTAAAATTAGAACTGATATTCTTTTTGAAATTAAGCATCTATTACATTGTTTACTTTCCCGAGGTATAGCAGTTGATTTTTGCTGGGTTCCTTCACATTGTGGCTTAAAAGGGAATGAATCAGCAGACAAATTGGCAAAACAGGGAGCCTGTACAATTTTTGAAACACCCTTCAACAAAGTCTTAAATTTTTCTCCGCATGAATTGATCCAGCGATTGGAAAAGAATATGCGGAAGAAACATCTTAATGAGAATTTATTCGTCCTGCCATCATGTCCAAGGTATCTAGCCAGATTAATTCATAAATTACGATTAAATACATGGAATACAAAATATTCACGAGGTATAGCGTGTATATGTCAGGAGAATATCTCAATTCGTCACCATTTATTTGAATGCCCTATACTAACCACAGCTTATAAGGAGAAGAATATTTTTATAAATAATTCTGACCATGTTGATAGTGTGGTAAATAACCCTTGCTTTTTTGATATTGCTTTGGTTATTGCTCAGTCCCCAGTTGCAAAACTATTGTGAAAAAAGCCATTTGAGATATGTGTGTTAATAGTGTGTGTTTTTTTTTTTTTTTTTTTTTTTTTGGGGGGGGGGGGAGGTGCTGGTAGTACAATGGAATGTACATTGCAGTTTAAAGGTCTAAGATCATCTTGCGATGAAAAGACGTTAAATAAAACTACTGAACTGAACTGATGCAGGCTACTGCCTGTCAGAGGATGAGGTCTGAGAGAAAAAGGAATTCATGGCGCAGTCCAGTCCTTGACGCATATTGTGCCTGACTCTCAACCAGCTGATTTTTTTCTTTTTTCTTTTTTTTCTTTCTTTCTTCTTTTTCTCTTTTTTTCTTTTTTTATTTTTTTTCTTTCTTTTTTTTTTTGACATGCAGACACAATGAACTTTATTTCCCCCCAAATCCTTGTTCCTTAATAAAGGAGAAGGAAGGAAAACACTGAGTTCACAGGTCACGCGTATTTTCACTACCTTTGCTGACGTGACATGTGCCATCGTTCTGCCGAAATATTAAACCCAAATCCACGGACAAAAATTTCGCTTCCACTTTCAAAATTTGCTCTTTAAAGGGGAAGAGAAAGCAGGGCATGTTCAGTCCATCTGTTCAGACGGTACCGTCACTACGTCAACTCTTCTGGAGCCCCGCCGGAACTCGCTCCAAACCTTCAGCGCAGGATTGATCACGATCTTTGTTATGGGTGATGACGATTTCAGTTTCATTCATGTTTTCTTACAGCCAAACCGACCGCAAAGGCCATTTCAGGACTGCCACACCATTCAAGTCAACTCTCAACAGCGGTTTGAAGAAACACACACACACACACACACACACACACACACACACACACACACACACACACACACACACACAGACACACACACACACACCTTCGGCGTTGTATTCGAAAATCTGAGAGAAGACAATCTGAAACAATGTTCGTGTGTACTGAATGTTGACAAAATACAAACAAGGAAGAAAAACAGCACACTTCTCAAAATCACTTTTAACCTCCCACGTCTTCCCGATAAATTACAAATTGATGGCAAATCGTACTCTGTACACCCCTACAGGCCTCCCGTCCGACAGTGCACGATATGTCAGAGACTGGACCACACCAGGAAGCAGTGCAGGGCGAAGCAGGGGAAGTGCAGCAGGTGTGGGGAGAGCTCACATTCAAGGAAAGATTGCAAGGCAGAGTGCCCACAATGCGCGAACTGCAAAGGGCAGCACTCTGCTGCTTACAGACACTGCCCAGCAAAGAGTGTGGTCAAGGCCGCAGCCACCCTCAGATCCAAACAGTGCATGCCCTTTTGTGACGCCATGGCAGCAGTAAAGAAGGCGGATGCTAAGTGTGAGTCAGCATACAACACCAAGATCACATATGAACCCTCAATCAACTCCTCATCCTGCTCTAGTGCGAAGAATTTGTATGCTGATGCTGTCAAGTTTGGCCGTACTCCCCCCTTCATTCTCTTCTTTTCTGTCAACTGTTGTCTTCCCTGCTACTTCCGTTCTTCGACAACAAGAAGACCCTTCAAATGTGTTTCAAAATTTGCTCTCAATCTATTCAAACTCTCTCCCTCATGCGTCTTTCCTGTCCCAGCGTGAAAAGATCGGCTGCCTGAAACAGTTGGAAACATTCATGTCCTCTTTATCTTCATCCCGCTCAACTTCTGCTGTTCCTGAGGAGATGTCTACACCCTCTACTGCCTCTGAGGAGACGGCTACACCTCCTGATACCCCTGAGGAGACAGCTTCACCACTTGCTGTTATTGAGGAGACGTCTCCACCTTCAGCCAACCATGAGGTGACGTCTCTTCCTTCTGCTGTTTCTAGGAGGACGACTCATCCTCTTGCTGGCCCTGAGGAGGCTCCTACTCCTCCTGCTGGCTCCGAGGAGACTCTCCCTCCTCCTACAGGCCTTCGGGAGACTCCCCCTCCTCCTCCTGCTGGTGCTGATGAGTCTCTTCCATTTCCTACTGGCCCTGAGGAGACACTTCCTCCTCCTGCTCGTCCTGAGGAGACACCTCCTCCTCCTGCTGGCCTTGAGGAGACTCCCCCTTCTCCTGCTGACCCTGAGGAAACTCTCGCTCGTCCTGCTGGCCTTGAGGAGACTCCCCCTTCTCCTGCTGACCCTGAGGAAACTTTCCCTCGTCCTGCTGGCCATGAGGAGACTCCCCCTCTTTCTGCTGGCCCTGAGGAATCACCTCCTCCTGCTAGCCCTCAGGAGACACCTCCTGTTGGCCTGGAGGTGACGACTCCTCCTGTTGTTGGCCCTGAGGCGTCAACTTCTTCTCCTTCCGGCCCTGAGGTGACGTCTCCACCTACTGCTGACCCTGTGGTGACTTCATCTCCTCATACCGGTCCTGAGGAGATGATTCCTCCTGTAAGCCCTGAGGTGACCTCTTCACATTCTGCCTACTCTGATGTGACGACTTCACTTCCGGCCAGCGCAGATTCGCAGTCTCCACATCTGGCTAGCCTTACTACGTCAGCTTCACACAGATAATAATCCTGTTATCATGTATTCTATTGATATCCTTTTTTTCCCCCAGTAAATGTAGATAATTCTGATGGAAGAGCTTTCAGATATTGACATCTTCCAATGGAACTGTCGTTCCATTATCAGAAATTTTGATGAACTGATACAACATTTGTCATCAAATCAGTTTAAAGTCTTATTACTACAATCTTTAAACGTAAGTAAAAATAAATTGCCCCATATTCCGAATTTTCATTACCCACCTGTGTACAATCAAGATCAGTCTGGTAAGATCAATACAGCAATATATATTCATCGAAATATTGATTACCATCCTATGAAATCTCCAGTGCCTTTGAACATTCCTCATTTAAACTCTTCCGCTGCTATGGTAAAATTCAACAGCAACCTAGTTGTTAATATTGTTTCCGTCTATCTTCCAAAAGGTCCAGATAATGATAATACAGAATGGTTGCGAAACTTACCTAATAAGGAAAAATGGCTCATAGGAGGTGATTTTAATGCGCATTCAGCTCTCTGGGACGATGGTTGTAAAAGAACCACAAACCTTCGATTTGTCGAAAATGTTGTGGATTCAAATTTGCACTTACTGAATAATGGTGACATCACAAGAATATCAGATATAGAATGTCATAAACCATCAGCCATTGACATCTCCTTCATTTCTCCTAAATTAGCTCCAGACTGTATGTGGGAAACTTCTCCTGATACACTAGGTAGTGATCATTTTCCTATACATATAAGATTAAACGAAAAGTTGGGTCCTGTTAATTCAATACAAGATAAAATCAGGAAATATAATTACAATCGAGCAGACTGGGATAAATTTACGTCAATTTTAATATCTTCTACTGACATTCCTCAAAATGAAGACGTGGATCTTATGTATGATCATTTCACAAGATCTGTTCTTCACGCGGCTGATTCTTCTATTCCCAGATGTTCGTGTGTTTCTACATCTAAATACGCAGGGAACTTGTGGTGGACAGACGAGTGTGAAAGAGCAAAACAAGAAACGATTTCTAAGTATAAAATCTATCTATGCAGTAGATCTCCATCTAAACTCAGAGATTCAAAGGTGGCTAAATCAGCATATAACAAAATATTAGCCAAAGCGAAGTGTGAATATTGGTCAAGCTTTTGTGAAGAAGAGGTAAGTTCTCCTTCAGATAGGAGTAAAATATGAAGAAAATTCAATATATGAAGCACGGGGTTTTCATTCCTAAGTGCAAAATAACATTTGAAGATAATAAATTTCCAACAGCTTATCAAAAAGCGGAAAAGTTTGCTGATATCTTTTCAGTAAACAGCAGACTAGAAGGTCTTTCAAGAAAATGTAAGACAGACAGACAGGACCAGGAAGCTAAACTAGAAATTAAAGATCCAGAATCTAACGATAACTTATACTTCAACTCTCCTATTACGTTTTTGGAACTAAAAGAAGGAATCTCAACATTGAGTAATAAAAGAACAGCTGTTGGCCGTGATGAAATTTCCAGTGAAATGCTGAAACATTTACCAGATAATTGGGTGCAGTATCTTCATAAAATAATGGAAACATGCTGGAGTGAAGGTAAATTACCAGCCGTGTGGAAACATTCCATTATAGTTCCCATACTTAAAAATGGCAAACCCTGTAGAGATGTCAACAGTTACAGGCCAATCTCTCTTACTTCACACACATGTAAGTTCATGGAGAAGATAGTAACTGCTCGCCTAATTCACTATTGTGATAAAAACAATGTTATTCCAGTCCATCAAGCTGGTTTTAGGTCGGGAAGATCTACAACGGATCACTTGGTGAAGTTATCTACCAATATAAAACGCCAATTTGCTCGTAGGCAAAATTTGCTGGCAACATTTTTTGACATTAAACGAGCCTACGATCAAGTGTGGCACGCTCAATTGTTATTTAAACTGAAAAGAGCAGATATTTGTGGGAGAATGTTGTCGTTTGTAAAAGATTTTCTTTCCTGTAGAACTATTGAAACAAGAGTTGAAAATGCATATTCTTCCCAGAGAGATTTGCATATGGGAGTTCCTCAAGGATCCATCATTGCTCCTTATCTTTTCAGTATTATGATATCAGATCTTTCTAAGAAGATATCAAAAAATGTTAAGATTGTTCAATATGCTGATGACATTTGTATTTGGTTGGATGCAAAATTGAAGTATATTTCAAACAGAAAACTGAAACAAATTCAGATCTGTTATCAGTCTGAATTAGATAAGATAAGTGCTTTCTTGACAGAGAATGGTTTATCTTTATCTGTTGAAAAAAACTCACATGATGGTATTTAGTGCTGGTGACCCTCCCAGAAGATTACCTAGTTTCTTTATCGACGGAGCTGAGCTACAATTCAAAGACATCACAAAATTCTTAGGTGTCTATTTTACATCGAAATTATCATGGAAATTTCACATTGAAAACAGTCTATCAAAAGCTCAAAAAAGCTTAAATTTGCTTAAAATTATAAGCAGACAAAATTGGGGTAAAGAAACAAAAAGCTTGACTCTTCTTGCAACATCTTTGGTTAGATCAAAGCTGACTTACGGCCAAGAAGTTTATTTTTCTGCTCCTAAATATCTTATGAAGAAATTACAAAGTATTGACTCTAAGGCATATAAATTAGCTTTGGGAGTTCCTGTCCGCACTCCGACTATTGCTACGTATGGGGAGGTTGGTGTTCTACCTTTGAACAATTATCGAGAACCGTCTTCAGCTAAGTACATTATAAGAAGCAGTGCTGTTGAAAATGTCAACGTCAATGAAAATGTACTTAGATCAGATCTTCAATTTCCAAAAAGAGCAAGGGCCATAAAATCTTTGACAACAATAGCCACTTATACTTCAGATATTCGCAGTAGATTAGATCTGAAAACTAAAGATATAGGTAGGCGTTCGATTACGTCTCCAATCCCTCCATGGGAACTGAACAGAGCAGATTTTGACTTCTCCAATGACGATCTAAAAAAGAGTGATAACCCTCACCTACTTGCTGTTTATTTTCGATCTCATGTTCATTCAAATTATTCTAACCATTTGAAGGTATATACCGATGTTTCTCTTACTGACACTAATGTGGCGGGAGCTGGGTTTGTAATACCTGGACTAACGAAAGAAAAATCGTTTCATATTGGTGCAGGTCATTCTATTTTCACCGCAGAACTGGTAGCCATTCTCATGGCTCTGTGATACATTGTTAATCTTCCTATGGTTATATTTCCAATACTTTTTTGTGTTGACTCTAAGTCTGTCTTATTTACACTGAAATCCATGAAGTCTAGCGACAGATGTGACTTAGTAATTGAAATTAATCATCTCATACATTTTCTAATTCAAAAGGGTTCCAGTGTAACATTTACTTGTCATTTACAAATATCATAGTCGTCTAAAAACACGCCATGTGAAAAGACGTAAAACTAAACAAACAACACACACACACACACACACACACACACACACACACACACACACACACACACACACACACACACGACTCATTAAAAACAGATTAAAAAATAGAATAAAATAAGACCTGTCGGGTTTCCATTCAGATAGATTATTTCTTCCGTAAAATCTTAGATGAGATGAAAAATGTTTATCTTTTTCATTTTTTTTTGTCATCACATGAGGTGGGACATCTTGGAATAAAGTTTTTTTTTTGTCTTGGAGTTTGTTGTAAAGTGATTTCGTCCAACATCATGCGAGTCCCAAATGTCTGAAAGAATACGTTTTTACAGTGAATGGCAGATCACTTGGAATGCACCATTTCATGGATACGAATGAGCTGTAAATGAAACGGCGTTTGTGTATTAACGGCACAAGACTGTTTCTTCTTTACGGCCGCTCGTGGTAAACCTCTTTCGGGGTGGAATGGATTTAGAAGACTTTGTTATCCGTCTGCGTGTTTCATTCCTCTTGCCAGAGGTCTTCGACATAAGCCTGAGCTGAGGGTTTCAGATCGGACCGAGGGATATACAGAATCTGCTCAACGTTTTGTTCATGGCGTTCTTGGCTAGCTGATCGACCACTGAACTGCCCCAACATGCCGACACGACCGGGAACCCAAGCAAAATCTTAAGTTGTAACCACAGGATTTCAGAGAGAAGCGTGCAGTTCAAACAGTTGCAGCAGTTGATGGCGCTTGAATCCTATTTTAAAAACGTGTTATTATCGGCCTGGCTAGCACCTGCTCACTACACTCACCGCTCTCCTCCTCTCTCCCTCCTGATACCCTTCAACCACTTTTCTCACCTCCAACCTCTTTTCTCACCTCCAACCTCTTTTCTCACCTCCAACCTCTTTTCTCACCTCCAACCTCTTTTCTCACCTTCTCGCTGATAGGTATCAGAGCGATCTATGTACTGAGAGCGGGGACAGACAGGTTAGCGGAATTATATCTGCGCAGCCGCGTTGCGTGTCTCTCTCTCTCTCTCTCTCTCTCTCTCTCTCTCTCTCTCTCTCTCTCTCTCTCTCGAGATCAGTTTCTGAGGGTGCTACGAAGTCGAACAAAAGTGATGATTTGAGGAGAGATTCTATTGGGGTTTCTCCACAAAAGAACAATTTATCGGGTGGTTCGAAGGGTGCTGGAGGTGTAGGACACCCATCACAGGCTAAGCCTGATCCCCCACCCAAACCACCTAACAAGTACGAGAAACAGAAAAAGATTTCAGATCGCCTTAAAAAAGGCGAAACCTCTGTTTCCAGCTCCAACAGGTTTTGGGGACTGTCTGGGGAAGAGATGTCTGATTTAATTAATGACCTGATGCTTTTTTTTTAAACGCTGTATTTGATATATTGTTCTTTTACATCTTACCTTATTTTAACCTTTTTATGAGTATTCTCCAGTGGAATATTAGAGGGTTGAGGAGTAATTATGAGATTTGCTCCTATTATGTAAACGTTTTTCCCCCAATATTATTGCATTGCAAGAGCATCAGATTCAGCAACCGATTCCGATTAGAAGAAACTATGCTTGTTTATCTAAATATCCTAATTCAAACTCAGATGGTGTATGCCTTTATACCCATAATTCTCTCCCTGCAGCAGAAATTCCATTGAACACTTCTTTACAAGCTGTGGCAGCAACTGTTTCTGGTAAAAACACTTTTTCTGTATGTTCCATTTATCTTCCTCCTGAAAATGTTTCCAAACAAGACCTTGAGAACCTTATTGAGCAATTACCATCACCACTCCTTCTCCTCGGAGACTTTAATGCCCATTCTCCCATTTGGGGTAATCCGCGTTCGGATCATAGAGGACAGACGATTGAGAGCCTCATTTCCGAACATCAACTATGTATTCTGAATAACGATCAACCAACCTTTGTTCACTCTACGCATGGAACTTCCTCAGCTATTGACTTATCTCTCTGTTCTCCCTCTCTACTTTTAGATTACAAATGGGAACCTCACGAAGATTTATGCGGCAGTGACCATTTCCCCATTTCATTAGAAAGTTTGGCGACATCTGACGATGAGACATCAGAATGTTGGAATTTGACACATGCTAATTGGGCCTTGTTTGAACTTCAGTGCAAGACCAAAATAACTACAGTCATTCTTTCTCAGTCAGATCCCATGGACACCTTTACTTCTATCCTGATGGACATAGCGTCTGATTGTATTCCTAAATCTGTGATAGATTAAAAAAAAAAAAAAAAACCTCCTAAAGTGCCTTGGTTTAATAATGAGTGCAAAGAAGCTATTAGAAATCGCAGGAAAGCGCTTAGAAAATTCCGAAAACATTCGACGGAAGAAAATCGAATTGAGTATAAAAGACTAAAAGCTAAAGCGAAATATATTATCAAAAGATGTAAAAAGAACTCGTGGCGTAACTTTTGTTCCTCCTTAAATTCTACAACATCATCTGCCCGAGTATGGAAATCCATCAAAAGAATCAAAGGGAAAAGTTCTTCTGGTTTGAGACACCTTAAAATCAATGAGAAACCAATTTTGGATAGAAAAGACATAGCAAACCTCTTGGCCTCTTCCATCTCTCAAAATTCATCTTCTAACCATTATTCCAGTAAATTAAAAAAAAAAAAGTAGAATCAGAGAAACACCATCCTCATTTTTTATCTGACAACTCTGAGGACTATAATGCTCTATTTTCACAGTGGGAATTAGACCAATCCATCCACAAGTCTAACAATTCAGCACCGGAAATGAAATGAAGCAGGGAACAGTAAACAATAAACAAGTGGGGTAACTTTTGCTCCCATAAGAAAACCTAACACAGAGTAACTTTTATTCAAGACTGGCACAGCCTTTTAAACTTGAATAAAGTCAGACAAATACAATTCAGCAGTTGGCCCAGACGAGGTTCATTATGAAATGCTTCGTCATCTTCCGGCGGAAAGTCGTTCTATTCTTCTTCAGATTTATAACGGTATTTGGGAATCGGGAAGTTTTCCCGAAAAATGGAAGGAAGCTATTATTGTACCCATCCCTAAACCAGGTAAGGACAACTCGGATCCGAATAACTACTGTCCTATAGCGTTGACGAGTTGTCTTTGTAAAACTATGGAAAGGATGATCTCGGCGCGTCTCTTGTGGACGCTA
The DNA here is from genome assembly GCA_033310375.1 of Conus canariensis. NCBI lineage: Eukaryota > Metazoa > Mollusca > Gastropoda > Neogastropoda > Conidae > Conus > Conus canariensis. The sequence continues at coordinate 47,318,486 of CM065743.1, read as the reverse complement.
GAGGATAAGGGTTTATTGGCCAATATTCAATGTGGCTTTTGTAAGAAAAGGTGTACTATAGACCATCTTGTACGTTTGGAATCTTTTGTGCGAGAAGCCTTCGCTCGCAAACAGCATGTTATCTCTATATTTTTTGACTTGGAGAAAGCATATGACACCACCTGGAGGTACGGCATTCTGAGAGACCTTTTCAACATGGAGTTTAGGGGCAGGCTCCCTGTTTTTATTGAACATTTTTTACAGGATCGTTGTTTCCGTGTGCGTTCAGGATCAGTTTTGTCAGACTTCTTTGTTCAAGAACAGGGAGTACCCCAGGGAAGCATTTTATCTCCCTTGTTGTTTTGTATCAACATTAACAATATCATTGAGTCTGTTGTAAAAGGTGCCGATGCTTCTTTGTTTGTAGATGACTTCTCCCTTGCGATTAGAGGGAAATTTTTACCTTCAGTGGAACGTCAGCTTCCGCTATGTGTCAAAACATCCAAGAGTGGGTTGAAGAGAATGGTTTTAAATTTTCTCAGTCCAAGACTGTGTGTATGCATTTTACGAAACTTAGAGCCCCTTTTGGAGAGCCGGACATTAAGATTTCTGGTGAAACGATCAAAGTTGTGCACGAAGCCAGATTTTTAGGCGTGATTTTTGATGAGAAGCTCACGTTTTTACCTCACATTAGAGATTTGAGGGCAAGGTGCTTTAAAACTTTAGATATATTAAAGGCGGTTGGTCGCTCTGATTGGGGCGTGGACAAATTTACTCTGTTAAACCTTTATCGAGCTCTAGTGAGATCAAAGCTCGATTATGGTTGCCAGGTATACGGGTCAGCTGCAAAGTCTTCCTTAAAGCTATTGGACACGGTTCATTATCAAGGTCTACGGATGGATCTTGGTGCTTTTAGAACATCACCGGTCTCTAGTTTGTACGCGGAGGCTCATGAATGATCTTTAAACCTCCGTCGTACTAAACTCAGTATGAATTATTATTTAAAGTTGAAGGCTTCTTCAGAAAATCCAGCCTACTCTTGTGTTTTTGAACCTCCACCTGCCAGTCTGTTTGAAGCATCTATGTTGACCCCTCCTTTTGGCCAGAGAGTAAAGGACTATTTTAAAGAGACTAACATAAATTTAGTGGATGTTGATGACCTTACTGTTGCCGGTGTCCCGCCATGGAAACTGATAACTCCACAAATAGATTTTTCTCTCTCTGCTTATAAGAAAGAAACAACAAGTCCAGAGATTTATAAACATCTTTTTTAGAAAAGAAAGAGAAACATAAACATCGAACATTTCTCTATACGGATGGTTCCAAATTGGAAGAGAAAGTTGCTGCAGCATCGGCATCTGCTTTGGGCCATTCTCATTCTTTTGGTCTGAAAGACCATTCTTCTATTTTTACTGCAGAATTAGAAGCACTATACTTGGCTTTAAAGGCTGTGCAAAGTTCAACTCGAAAGTCTTTTGTTATAGTCGTTGATTCTCTCTCAGCTTTACAAGCTCTTAAATCGTCAACTTGTTACCATCCCAAGTTAATATCCATTTTAGAATTTTTAACCGAACTCCCTGTAGATAAAGAAGTTGTGTTTTGGTGGGTCCCTAGCCACTGCGGTATTACGGGCAATGAGATAGCGGACAGACAAGCAAAGAAAGCGTTAAATGATCCTGTCAAGCAATCCCATTGGTTACCATATCCTGATCTTAAACCGCTAATAAATAAGTTTGTAAAGAAACGTTGGCAAGGTGATTGGAATTTGGAATCCGAAAACAAACTCCATGAGATATTGCCAGACTTGTCCGAATGGTTACCTTCGGTTTGCGAAACCAGGAAAGAAGAATGTGTTTTAAGTAGACTGCATATTGGACATAGTTATCTTACTCATTCTTTCCTTTTAAAGGGAGAAGATCGCCCCCATTGTTTTGCATGCGATTGTGTATACACTCTTAAGCATGCGTTGACCGAGTGTGATGATCTCAGTGAGATCAGAGGAAAATATTTTGATAAGATGTCACTTGGTGAGCTTTTTAGAAATGCAAGTATCTGTGATATTTCAGTTTTTAAGAGATGTGAACATTATTTATAAGATTTAGTTGTTGTTGTTTTTTTTTTTACATTTTAAGGTTGCAGATTGCATATGTGTTTGTATAACTCGAGTCATGTAATCAGTGTATAGCTCTGATATCACCTCTTTATGGTGGAAAGGGCTTGTCCTTCATAACTATCTATCTATCTATCCTCACATTTATTCAGGCAACTGTCAGAAGAATGAAATAAATTCTGGCTCAGAGTTGTTGATAAAATAGACGGTAGATTACCCAAGAAGGTATCATTTTGTTTTTAATGATGGTACAACCGCAGGGAAATGGAAAAAAGTACATGGTCTTCCAAAATAAAAGACTTGCTTTGTTAAAAATGGATTCGGGCATGTATGGCAACAACAAAAAATGTCGGCGATGTTGCTTCTTTTCTTGCTGTCTATAGGCAGAGGCATATGGGATCAGGATGGGCAAACTTTGGTCATCAGACACCCATTGTTATGAGCGTTATGACATTAATTCTACTGAGCGTTGTGAACATTATTGTGGTTCAGAAAAGTGTGTTTCAGAGTGAGAAATACATCAACTTTACTCAAAGAAAATGATTTCCCGATTGGTGCATTCAATTTAGGTTAGGAATTTCTCTAATTCTCTGTCATAAACTTCGTTAGAGAAAGGATATCATATCAGTCCAAGACATTTTCTCTGTCCTTTGTGCAAAAGTGAAATTGAAACAGAAGGTCATGTTTTGTTTAGATGGGGTAAATTAAGAAAAGATATGACATTAACCCAGAGAATAAACATTCACGATCTTCCTACAAAGGGGAAAAGACGAGATATATGGCTGCAGACGATGAAAGCACAGTGTTGCAGTTATCATATTTTCTGTTCAGTGCGTTTTAAACACGCAAGAAAGATAGCTTGAACATTTTGTCTTAATGGGGATTATATGCTTGAAATCAGCTTTTTTGTATTTAGGTCAACAAATTCGAGTTCTCTCTCTCTCTCTCTCTCTCTCTCTCTCTCTCTCTCTCTCCGGGCTTGATCTGAATGTGTGTGTGTGTGTGTGTGTGTGTGTGTGTGTGTATGTGTGTATATATATATATATATATATATAGTTAAGACAAGTATTAAGAGGAATATTAAAATTATCTACACATTTGTTTCTAGCGCTTGGCTATCGTCAGGATGGGGTTTGGGTTGCCCACCGCCGGTGTTATATAGCGTGTGGGGCCCGGTTGCAGCTGTTTTTACGTGCGTGTTGGTTGCACGTGTTTCTGGGGTTTTCAGGTTGTTGTACGGGTGTGTTCACTAACAACGATTTCCATTTATGCCTGCAGTTATTTACTATTTCTGTTTTAGTAGAAAGAAACTCGTGGAGAGCGTGGCAGCAGAGAGTCCTCAGAAGAGAAGCCCCTTCAAGCAAGTGTTTCGGCCCTTATCTCCTGACACTCTAGGGGAGTTGGGCCACACCCGGTTCATGACTCCGGATGTCCCTCTGCTGCCCCTTTTTTTTCCATCTTGGGACGAGCCATGGCTGGGATTCGAACCCATGACCCTCTGGACATGCTCATTTTCCACTTAATGACTCGCGCTTTAACCCGTTCGCTGCTTGAAGCTGCTTAAAAATGTTACAAACAAAGGCTTTCCCAGTGCCAGGGAAATCTAATGATTTGGGGGTAATAATTAACAAAAAATTCTAGCTCAGAAACTACAAAAGATATAACAATGAAATATATATGATTTTTGAAGGAAATTGAATGAAGATTTTGAATCTGGGCTTCTTTTGTTTTAATTTTGATAATAAAAAAGTATTTAGACAATTAGATTTGGATAGATTTTTTTGCACGATCAAAAGCATATGTATTTACCACTACATCTTCACATCCAAACAAGAACACAAAGCAAAAAAGTTGAAAATAAAGTTTGTATTGTCACACTACACCTGTAAATGAAAGTAAAACAGTTTAGAAGTCTATCAAGACGCTCACACTCTATGCAGACAGGTCAGTCCACGACCACGCCCCCCTCTCCCCACCACGCCCCCTTGCTGGACTTCAACCCTCTCTTTCACTGCTCCTCTTCCCCTACCTTTCCCTCTGCCCTGTGCCGCGCCGCGAGCAGGCCGCGCTCCCCTCTCACGCTGACTACCACGTCACTGACCACTGGCACGCAGTGCAGAGTACACACTAGGCGAGCTCGTTCGACGCTGGCAAACCAGTCAGCTGAACACACATTGAGGTCACACAGCCCGACACAATAACTGACGAATACGGTTGGCAATTCCATCACTATCATCATCTCACCTTCATGCTCGAGTGAGTCGGTGAATAAAAGATTATTGTCTTTGTCAAAAATCATTAGCAGAGCCTGCTCAGCTGTGTAAATACGTTGATTTGGTCGCTGCGCTTGTCGAAGGTTGCGCCGCCATCTTTGCAAGCGAGACGAAGTGCTGGCTGGTCATCCAGTCAGTGATGAGAATAAATGGGCTTTCCCCTCACGTGTGGTCATTTACATATCATTTTAATACTACAGACATATAAGGCTTACTACGCACACTCTATTTAAGTCCGTTGATAGAAATAGTAACGAATGAAAATTCAAGAAAAATGCATGACGTCAGTGGACGGCCCATAGGCACTGGGAAAGCATTTTTAATGCGGCGTCAGCTGACGGCTTAAAGGCACTCTACGGGTTAACCACTGAGCCACAGGGACACCTGATATTTGTAGGGAAATTAAGCCTTATGAAGTTCACTTTTGTTCCTCCTTGACCAGATCCAGCTTGAACACCCCTCTGCCGCTTCTGCCATTGCTTTCAGGGCTTTGGTTTTTTCCTTCCCTGCAACTGAGAGCTGTTTCATGAGGCTGTATGCAGACGTTCCTACAAACCCCCTAGCTCCAATTTCTGCAGTGAGGACTTTGACCTGATAGCCTTCTCTCCTCAGGCTGTTTGCCAGATCAGCATACTTTTCAGTCTTGTAGATTTGAGCTGCCTCCATTCTGTTCTCATATGGCACCGTGAGCTCGATCATGATCAGTTGCTTGGTTGACTTAGAGTGGACTACTATGTCTGGTCTCATGCCACTCTTGCTGATGATCTCTGGGTGACTCTTCCATTCTGGGAGGTCTGCAGTGCACTCCCAGTCATCTGCCCCGTCCAGCAGACTCTGCCTGCATGTTTCGAGTGGCACTGTTGTTCTTGGCCATGATTTGCTGCCTCCTGCCGTGAAGAATGTTGCGGGTGCTTTTGGAGTCCTGATTTTCCCTTTTATGGTGTTGGTACTAGCCCACACTACTTGTACAATCTCTTTGAGCACTTGGTTGTGCCTCCATGTGTACCTTCCTTGAGCCAGGGCTACTTTACATGAGCTTAGGACATGCTCCACTGTTTGTTTTTCATGGCAGAGGGGGCATGCAGGATCGTCTGTTTTCCCCCACTTCACCAGGTTTGCATTTGAGGGCAGAAGGTCATATGCAGATCTGAGAATGAAGCTGATCCTGAGAGGGGCCATGTGCCAAATGTCATTCCAAGTGAGACTTCTTTGGAGTGCTTTCTCCCACGTTGTCCATTGCCCTTGCTGGCTCTGCTGGACTGCTTTTTGGAGTCTTTTTTGGTCTTCTTCTTTTCTCATCTAGTATTTCTCATTTAGTATTAAGAGTTGCTAAGTGTGGTTTACATAGTATTAGCCATTTTTCAGTTAGGCATAGGTTGCATCTTTTTGAAATATTGCTGTATGGTGATGCCCTTTTTATGATTTTCCAGGATATGTTATAGTTTATTTCTGCGTCTTTAAGTTTCCAAATGTATTTGCTCAATTCAGTTTGGTTTTTGTATTTTTCTTTGTTGAATGACTGTGGTTTGCATATCTGGTTTTGAAGTGGTTTTCGGTGATCCCTATGTATGTTTCTTTTTCATTTTCTGATGTCACGGTAGCCTGGTATACAATATTGTTGTGAAGACATTTATTGTATAGTTGACACTGCTCTTTTTTGGTGCAGTTGCAAGATTTCCTTTCTTCACCCTTCTTTGCTGTGTTGGTTTTCATTTTGTTGGATGCATCAATTAGGTTTTTGAGGTTGGGCATACATGAGTACGATAGTTTGACAGTGTTTTTGTTAAATATTTTGGACAGTTTGTGTTCTTTTGGAAATGAAGTTGTTAAGATTTTGAAGAATTCTTTCCCTGTGTTTGTTTTGAGTTTCCCGTCATATGGGGGGTTGTACCATATGATTTTTCTTTTTCTATTTTTCTTGCTTTCATTTGTGTTGTTATCTGGGTTGTATTGTCGTTTGTAATTGTATCCACTTCTTTGTAGTGCCTCCTGGTATTCTACTGCTGCATTGTTGAACACTTTCTCACTGCATGACAGATTTGATAGTCTCTTGTTTATGCCGTGGGGTATGGTCTTTAATACAGATGGTGGATGGTTATTTTTGATGTGTACATAAAGAGGTGTGTCGTTGGGTTTCTTGTATGGTTTATATATGTGATTATTGAGATCCAGTGTTATGTCTAAGTAGTTCACTACCTGTTTGTTTGCTTCAATGGTAATTTTTAAGTTGTGATTTTGGAAGATTTTGCATAGTTCTTTTTTCTTATTTTCAATGGTTCTTGGGTTGTTGGTTAGTGCAGCAAGGCCATCATCTCTGTATAGTCCGACTTGCTTTCCGAGTTTTTTTCTTGATGTTGGATAGCATGAATAGCCCGACCAGTTCGCATGTTTCTGCACCATCATATGAACCCATGGTTACGTCAAATGTTGAGTTTCTGTTCGTTTTCTTGATCCAGGTTTCATTTTTGCTGTGCAGTAATGTTTTCTTGGTGTGGAGAATGATTTCCATATCTGACCCTGTTATGTCTGTGTGGTTACTGGCAAACTTCAGTGCTTTGTTGAGTAGTTCCTCATCTATAGATGGGTAAAAAGCCTACCATGTCAAATGTGATGAAAACTGTATTATTTTGTTTATTGAGTTTTTTTGAACCATTGGATAACTTCGTATGTGTTCTTCCAGAGGTTGTATTCAGAGTTTGATTTTACGTTCTTTATTATTTTTTTTTTTCCAGAATTGTCTTGCTTATTTTGCCTAATTCAGATTTGGATGGATTTATTAGTCTACATGTTGGATTGTTATGAAAGTTGGGCTTATGGTCTTTGAGTGTTATGAAAGCTTCTTTTGTTGCTGTCGCTTCTATCCTGTCACTTAGGTCTATGCGCTGTGCAAGTTCTTTTTCTTTAGTGCGGATACTGTCATGTATATTTTTGTCAGCTTTTTTTGTAGTTTTTCTGGATGTTTTTGTCAATGAGTTGAGAGTATTCCTTTGGTTCCATTTTGTAGTAATTCCTGGTTTTATCTGCCTTCACAATTTTTTTTTGTCATTTTGTACTTGTTTTATTTGGGTTTTTTTTTTAATGTTGTTTGGAAATCGTTGTTAGATTTTTTGAATTCAATATTGGCTATCATTCTTTTCATTTTATCTTCAAAAGGTTTCATTTCGTCTATGGCTGGTGGTGATCGCCATGATTTGAAATCGTAGGTGTTTTTGTCCTCTTTTTGTGTGTTTGGGTTTAGAAAAAAAGAATGCTTTCCATCTCATGTTGTGTACAGACTTTTCTGTTTGTTCTATTAGTTGGTTTTATATATATATATATATATATATATATATATATATATATATATATATGTATATATATATACGATTGCGGATTAGAAAACGGTATATTTTTTGTTGACTGCCTAAAATTGGTTTCCTCCATTTTAAAAACCTTCAGGCCACAGTGCTCAACGTGAGGAGCGATTAAGATCAGTATGGTTAAAAAGCCGCCTAAAACAATTCTACAAGTGCTCAAGAGAGAGAGAGAGAGAGAGAGAGAGAGAGAGAGAGAGAGAGAGAGAGAGAGAGATATATATATATATATATATAAACAGCAGCAATTCTCGAACGCACCTGCAAATAAAACATACGAGTCAAGAGCACAGGAGAGTGACAAACAGTCTAGTCGCTTTTTGCACCATTTGCACCATGGTGTGAACACACGGCCTACCGTCTGGACAGAACTCTTGAAGTGAGCAGTGCTGAGCACTCTCTAATGATGGAGGTCTCAATGTATGCCCCAACAGAGAGAGAGAGTAGGGAAAGGAGCGGAGGGGGGGGGGGGTAATTTCCTCTTTCAAGGTCTATAGGGAGG
>CM065743.1:47302769-47305269 GCA_033310375.1 Conus canariensis | reverse complement strand
AACAAAATCCCTTCGTTCGATTCAGTCCGAAGGTTTCTAGTGTCAATACACGTTCTTATTAATGATCACCGCCAAATCGAATGAAGACCTACATCGGGTGGGTTGATCTGATTCGCAACGAACCAGCTGCATGGAACAGACAACTGACGGTGTATTTAAGAGAATTTTTTGAGATTGCAAGGTTTGGTTGAATGTTTCCTTTATCTTTGATAACAGATGAGAAGGCCTGCTTCGGTGGATCATTATGGCTTTATCGGGAAAGATTCAACAGGTCACATCACATCTACCATTTGTCAAACACTCAATATATCCCGTCAGGCTGACAAATCATTGTCAGACTCGAGAGTAGTAGTCTTCTAACAGCGCCAAAACCCGTGAAAGTGTTTTTCATGTGAAAGTTATGCTTTCCGGCCATGATTATTGTTTCAGTGTTGATTATTGTTTGCATATGAAAACAGAAGTCATCTCTTGTCATACACTGTTTGTTTTCCAGCGGTTCTGAAAGTTATACAGGTTCTAAAACAGCATGCCCGACTGTATAATCGATGTTAAGAAAAGTGAACTCAAAGTATGTTCTTCTGTCCTACACTTTGTGATTGTGATCTGAGAATGACATTAACTGAACCCAAATATTTCCATAGCCTATGTTGTTTTACATATAATTTATCTTTTATATCAAGAAACGAGACTGTTCTTGTCTTATTCTCCGCGCGCGCGCGCGCGCGCGTGTGTGTGTGTGTGTGTGTGTGTTCTCTCTCTCTCTCTCTCTCTCTCTCTCTCTCTCTCTACTAGAACACCTAAATGATGGCGGTTTTCCTAAAAGACTTGTGAATATTTTGTCTTCTACATGCGCCACTTGTGTGCAATTATATCATATTAATTAGTATGTGTGATATTTATTGTACGTGTAGCTTACATTACAAACAGGCTACGTTCTCCAAAAACGAAATACATTGAATGACAAATGTCATATATATATATATATATATATATATATATATATATATACGTGTCTCGAAAGTCATGATTATCCAATATCACGGTTCGCAACGTTGCTGACAAACGAACCCACAAGCCCATTATCTAGGCCTGACTAGCAAGGCATAGGCCTAGTCTAGACCTAGATGATGCTAAAAGGCAACCTCGCGGTTGGAGGCCCCTTTTTCATTCGACTTTCATTCGATTTCGAACGCCTTTTTCATCAGCGATTTTGCGCGGAAAACATCTAAAAGGGTCAATAAATACTAATCAAACACACAGAATTCTACGTACTTCGGCCGTCATATATGACGTAGAGAGTATCTGTTTTGGAAGGAAGTTATCAAGCGGCGGTTCAGTCCGAATTGTAGGATTGCCTAGATCTAATCAGGTTGCAAATCATTTACAAAAGCTGGCATTCTTTTCATTCTTACCTCGATCTTCATTGTTCGTTTGGCCTTCACAATCCAGACATCCTCAATTTGACCAACTCCCCAAAATTGTAGGGAATTCTCCGCAGCCCTTTGACATAGAATAAAGACCCTTTTGGGGGGAGGTCTTTGCGGAACGCCTTTTTTGCGATGTCACGAAGAGCCTCTTTGCGAAGGGGAAGCGCTATCTTCAGACAAAAGGATAGAACTTACTCCCCTCGGGGTGTGGTGTGTGTGTGTTGTGTTGTTGTTGTGGAGAGAGAAGAGAGAGAGAAGAGAGGGGGGGGGGGGGGACAGTTTGGGCCCGGTATGGATTCACTTAAACCCACACAAACGCCCAAAAGAAGAAAAACGAATGACGACAAACTGAATGACGGGGGAAACGAATGAACCAGCGAAGCAGGCACTTTTCAGCCCTGCCCAGGTAGGGACCCGTTAAAATAAGTACCCTTTAAAAGAAGAAGAGGATAAGATAAATAAAATGAAGTAATAAAAAAAAAAAACATGATAACAATAAAATGTAAGAACATATTTTTTTAAAAAAAATAATTACAGTGGTTTTAAATTCCTTTCCCTTCAGTCAATCTAAATTTTTTTTGGGATCCCAAAGGGGGGGAGGGGGGGGGGGGGGGGGGGGGGGGGGGGGGGGGGGGGGGGGGGGGGGGGGGGGGGGGGGGGGGGGGGGGGGGGGGGGGGGGGGGGGGGGGGGGGGGGGGGGGGGGGGGGGGGGGGGGGGGGGGGGGGGGGGGGGGGGGTTTTGGGGGGTTTGGGGGGGGGGAGGTTTTGGTTTTTTTTGGTTTTTTTATTTTTCTTTTTGCCCCCCCCAAAAAAATCAGGGGGGGGGGTTTTAAAAAAAAACACAAAACGTCCATAAACCCTTACACAATTGGGGAACAACCCTTGGGGAGGGGGGGGGGGGGGGGGGGGGGGGGGGGGGGGGGGGGGGGGTTTTTTTTGGGGGGGGGGGGGGGGGGTTTTTTTTTGGTTGTTTGTGGGGTGGTTTGTGGGGGAAAAAGGGTAAATTTTTTTGTTTTAATTTATTTGGTTTTTTTTTTGGTTGGGGGGGGGGGGGGGGGGGTTTTTTTTTTATT
>CM065743.1:47227482-47302669 GCA_033310375.1 Conus canariensis | reverse complement strand
AAACCACACAACAAAATAGAGGTAAATGAATTTAAGTCAGTATTAACGCAGTCAAGCTTAATCGACTCCTGGAGATTTTTTCACCCTGAAGAAAAAGAATATACCTGGAATAGATTTAACCCTTTTATAGCAAGACGGCTAGACTATTGCTTGGTGACAGAAGATTTATGCTCCTCCTTGGTTGTCAGTGAACACTGTACCATTCCGCATTCAGATCACAGAGCAGTTGTGCTGGAGTTTAACGAAGGAGACTTTATCAGAGGTCCAGGGTACTGGCGATTTAACAATAGCTATTTACAGAATACAGAATTCGTTGAGAACATGAATCTATTGCTTGTAGAAATGGAGAATGAAGGAGGTGATATGTCTTACATGGAAAAATGGGAATGGATAAAAATGAAAATAAGGAATTATTGTATCGAGTTCGGAAAACGTCTTGCTTGTAATACACGAAACAAAAAAATCGATTTACAAAAAAGAATACAAGATCTCGAGTCAAACATCCTACGTAACCTTCAAAACAAAGAACTACAGATTGATTTGTTAAAAACAAAACATGAATATCAACTATTTGACTTGGAGAAGACAAAAGGAGCCCAAGTGAGATCAAGGTTGAGATGGATAGAGGAGGGGGAAAAGAACAGCAAATACTTTTGTAGCTTAGAAAAATCCAGAAGCAGACAAAAGATCATGACACGATTGTGTAAAGACACTGGGGAGGTAGTGCATCATCAGAAAGACATTCTGAGTGAACAAGCGTTATTTTACGAAAATCTGTATAATCAAACTACGCAAGATAATGAAGTCGCTGAGGCATGCGAAGTCTTTATTGAAAACGAAAACCTCCCGAAGCTAAACAATGACGAATCCGAGTCATGCGAAGGGCTCATCACAGAAGCTGAAGCCACAGAGGCTCTGAGAGAGATGAAGAACGGCTCAGCTCCTGGAAGCGATGGGATCAGTATTGAACTTCTAAAGTTCTTTTGGACCAGAATAAAACGTATTGTTATTAAATCCTTCAACGAATCGTTCACCAATGGGAGTTTATCATACACCCAAAACCTTGGAGTCCTTACACTGATACATAAAGGTAAGGATTTAGACAGGGAGCACCTCAGTAATTGGCGCCCAATAACTCTTACAAACTCAGATTACAAGTTATTAGCCAAAGTTTTAGCACTTAGAATGGGAACAGTTTTACACAAGCTGATTAGTGAAGACCAGGTAGGATACATGAAAGGCAGAAATATTGCCACAGTGTTGAGAACTATAGACGACGTTATAAATTACTTAAATGTAACAGGCAGAGCTGGATACATACTTGCGCTAGACTATGCCAAAGCGTTTGACTCGATATCTAGGACATACTTGTTGCACACGTTCAATGTTTTTGGTTTTGGACCAGATTTCATACGTTGGGTGTCCGTTTTAATGAAAAATAACGTAAGTTGTATTAATCATGGAGGGTGGTTGTCTGAGTATTTTAAAGTCAACTGTGGCATTCGACAGGGGTGCCCATTTTCGCCCCTGGCCTTTATTTTAGCGGTAGAAATACTGGCCTGTAAAGTTAGAAATAGTTCAATCACCGGAATAAAATTGCCAAGTACACAAAACGTGAACCCAAAAAGCATTCGTATAAAACAGATGGCAGATGACACTACCTTTTTTCTTAAAGGTCAAACGGACTTAAAAATTGTAACGGATATAATAATGCAATTTGGAAGATTTAGTGGGTTACTGTTGAACAATCAAAAAACTAAAATACTACGAATTGGTGTTGCTCAACCCTTGCAGGACTGCCCGTTTGAGCTTGTAGATACGATTAAGATTTTAGGCATTGTTTTTAGCCGAAATAACCTGGCTCAGGACAACGAGGAAAATTGGCAAACACGAATGAACAGTCTACATAAATCGATAAGGGAGTGGAGCAAAAGGGATCTCAGCATTCAGGGGAAAATTGTGATAATAAAAACATTTCTCATAAGTCAGTTCGTGTACATCATGCAGTCAATAGGTCTTCCAGTTCATGTTTTAACAAAGATTAACACCGTGCTATATAAATTTATCTGGCAACGGAAAACGTCTAACAAAAGAGCGTTCGAAAAGGTTAAACGAAAAACTATGGAGTCAGACTACATAGAGGGTGGAGTTCAAATGGTCAATATGCTAGAACTTCAACAGATATTTAACTTGCAATGGATCGGAAGATTGTTCAAAGAGAACAAAACTGGACATGTTTGCCTAAATGGCACTTCAGCAGAGTATCAGACTTCCAAAATCTCTTTAAAATTAACTGCTCTAGAAAGGACTTTATTGGAAAGGAATATATAAAGAACAAGTTTTGGTTGGAAGCTTTCTTGACATACCTAAATAAAAAATCAAGGATTCCGCTCAATGAAGTTTCACAGGAAAACGTGTTGGATCAAGGTCTTTTTAATAATCATCTTATTCAGTTTAAAAACAAAATGTTATTTTTCCCACAGTGGCAAAAGGCAGGCTTTAGAACACTAAGTGACATCGTTAGCTTGAATGAAAACAGACTTCTTGCTGTAGAAGTAGTACAAGAAAGGATTAACCAAAATCCAGCTGTTACACTCTTTCAGTATAATGCGCTAGTTAATGCTTGTCCAAGGAAATGGGTCGATTGGATAGAGAGAGGCGAAGCAAATAGAGGTCTAGTAAACGAATCAGAAGCGGGTCACTTCCATAGAAAACCTAATTATATAAGAAGATACTTAGAGTCAAAAAGTAACAAATCGCCAGTAACAACACATGCTGTCAACTTTTGGCAAAGAAAAGTAAATATTACAATTAACAAACACATGTGGTTAATGCCCAGGAAAGTCACAAAAGAGGTGCGACTACGAGAGTTGCAATGGAAAATTTTGCATAATTTTTACCCAACTAATATCCTGCTGCAAAAAATGGGAAAGTGTAACTCACCAAACTGTTATTACTGTCCGGATACCCTTGATGTGTTGGAACATTTTTTCTATGATTGCCCCCTCGTAAATACATTTTGGAAGTATGTGGAATTGAGAGTCAGTGATTTTATACACAAATCTGTCACGTTATCTAGGGATATTGTTCTTCTTGGTTGTTATGATGTTCAGACCGCAAAGGAAGAGTGCGACCTTATAAATTGGGTATTGTTAGTGGGGAAAATGTGTATCAGCAAACTGAAAAAAACGAAATCATTACCCCCTTGGACATCATATTTGACAAGAGGCAAGATTTAAAAATGTTCTAACAAAACACACACGCGCACACCACACACACACACAATACATACACACTACACAAAACACACAACACAGACACCACACACACACACACACACACACTAACACTAGACACAACACAACACACACATCTCTCTCTCTCATCCTGACTCTTCAACACACACAACACACTACGACAGACACAAACACACACACACACACACACACACTACACTGCACATACCAATATGCACCCACATTTTTTTGGTCGATTTTATGATACTTTATTACACTTATGTTGATTTAATTGTATCCATTTGTTAGATGAAGTTATTACGCAGATGAAGCGTCAGTACCCACACATCAGTACATAAACAACCCGACATTTGTATCATTCTCCTACACATAAATATCAAAATTGTCCATCGTAATGTACACACAGATTTTGCATGGTGAGCGTGAGTCAAGAAGAGAAGGAAAAAAAAAAAAAGAGAAAAAGAAGAAGAGAGAAGAAAAAAAAAGACCGCCTTAAAAAAGAGAAAAAAAAAGAAAAAAAAGAAAAACGAAAAAAAAGAAAGAGAAGTCAAGGCGGGGTGGTGTGGGAAAAAATGTTTGTCATGCTTTCTGATATTTGAACTGGGGTTGAAATCAAGCAGAAAGATGGGTGTTCAGCATGGCCTAGTTTGCTCCGCCCTGAATAGTTCGTGATACTTTCTGATGTTAAAAAAAAAAAAAAAAAAAAACTACAGGGCTGGGCTGATTACTGGTGTCGACTCACGTAACTGCAGCTGGTGTTGTTACGGTGTCTGGCTCACAGTAAAGTGAGGGCTGGGGCTGATTATACTGTGTGTCTGACTCAAGTGAGCATGTCACGTGTGTCTGTGGTCGGCGTCCTGTGACAAATGCAGGGCTGGGTTGTTAATGTGTGTGTGTGTGTGTGTGTGTGTGTGTGTGTGTGTGGTGTGTGTGTGTGTGTGTGTGCGTGCGTGCGTGGTGCGTGCGTGGTGCTGCGTGTGTGTGTTAGAAGAAGAAGAAGGACAGACGAGGAGAGAACGAGTGAAAGTAAGAGAGAGAATGGAGAGAGCCGAGCCGAGAGAAGAAACAGAATGACGGGAGAGAGCGGAAGAGTGAGAGAGGGGAGAGTGAGGATGAGGAGTGGAGAGGTAGTGGGTGTGGGATTGTGGCGCGGCGCGCGCGCCAGCTAGTGTGTGGTGTCTGTGTTGTGTAGGCGTAGCGTGGTGCGGGCGTATGTTGTGTTGGTTGTGTGTGGTGTGTGTGTGCGTGCGTGCGCGTCTGTGTTGTGTGTGTCTGTGTGTTGTTGTGTGTCAGTGTCTGTGTCTGTGAGTGTGGTTGTGTACTGTGTTTGTGTGTGTGGTTGTTTTGTGTCTGGTTGTGAGTGTGTGTGTCACGGGTGTATGTTGTGTGTTGTGTGTGTGTGTGGCGTGTATGTGTGTGTGTGTGTGTGTGTGTGTGTGTGTTGTGTGTGTGTGTGTGTGTGTGTGTGTGTGTGTGTGTGTGTGTGTGTGTGTGTGTGTGTGTGTGTGTGTTGAGAACTCCAGAAACGTGAGAATGCCATTCAAGGCGTATGTCTTATTGTCACTGGCCTCTAACGCATGAAGGAAGTGTTACGTGTCACAATGGACTTCACAAGAGCAGGCTGGGGAGGGGGGGGGAGGGGGAGGGGGGGGGTAATATAAAAGCGGGTTTTAAATCGCTGTTCTCTGAAGGTCCGGGAAACAAAACAAAACAAAAGAGAAACAAAACAAGACAAAAGAGAAGAAAGAAAAGAAACTCTCTCTCTCTCTCTCTCTCTCTCTCTCTCTCTCTCTCTCTCTCTCTCTCTCTCTCTCTCTCTCTCTGTAACACCACTGTTCACAGTTACTGAACCGTTCCCCCTTCTATATCTGTTTGTTGTTGTTGTTGTTGTTGTTTTTCACGTGACGTCATGTTTCGCTGGGCAGTTTCAACAAACTATTCCAGAGAACTGACAGAGAGCTGGTCTTGTGTAGGAGGGGGCATAAAAGGAAATCTGGCAATTTGTCGACTTATTTAAATTGGAGAGGGTGGGAGGTGACGGGGAGTGGAGGGGGGTCTGGCAGGAAATGCTAGAATGTGTGGCAGAGTTGGTTTGAAAGATAATTGAAATAGTTAGGGAGTTCATCTGTCTGGGCAAGACTGAAAGATGATTGAAATAGTTAGGGAGTTCATCTGTCTGGGCAAGACTGAAAGATGATTGAAATAGTTAGGGAGTTCATCTGTCTGGGCAAGACAGTGGTTGGTTGTCGCTTTTTAGGAAGACTTAACTGCGTTTTCACAAAGCTTTCCTGAAGAAGAAAGAAGAGGATGGAGAGGAGGACGTGGTGGGAAGAGGAGAATGTAGTCAGGTGACATCTTTATTGTATCCCCACCTAAAAAAAAAAAAGAACAAAAAAGCCTCATCCCACCTTCTATTGCCTATTCATCAGATCAATAATTTTGGATTAAACATACCTTGTATTGGAAAAAAAATCAGAGAGAGAGAGAGAGAGAGAGAGAGAGAGAGAGAGAGAGAGAGAGAGACGTAGACGTTTTTTTTTTCTTTCTTCTTTTTAGAAGGGGGTAAATAGACATCAAACCATGCAGGTCAACTCATTTAACTAGCTGAACACATAATTTAGGTCTTAACATATCATTTCGCATTCTAAATGCATTACACAAATACAAAGCGAACTGTTAAATTGTGTTTTCATTCAATGATGCCATTAGCATTATAAGTTTGAAGAAACAAGGTTTTCTAAAGCACTTAGGTGGGATTAATTGCTGTCGAACAGCTTGTAGTTCAGAACAAGTGAGAAAGAAATGAATTTCATTTTCATCATCTTCGTAACAGAGTGAATATATAGAATCACGATTATTCAAAGGCCTGTAACGGTTAAAATGTACACATGTATCCGATGCATCAAACCTGAATTTGGTGACAATGTATTTAATATGTCTGTTAATCTGCATACATAAGTACCTTGGAATACAATGTGAAGGATTTAACCATCTGTAAATATCAAATCGGCGACTGTCATCAACATGGGAATTCCATCTTTGCCAGTTACAATCGATTAACCTTTGCCAAAACACACGGATAAAGCGATGTATGTCGTCTACACCCTGATTCTCCCACACAAAATCAAAACCAAATTTGTACAGTTTCAACCTGACCTTTTAAGCCCAATTGCTCTTCCCTCTAGCGTCTAGCTGTACTAATATTTTGTACGCTTTATGTGGTACACTTCCTGGGAGCATTTCGAGTTATCTTTAGCCAGTAACGAATGTATCTAACCACCGAAAGTAAATGAGTTGGATATCGGTTTGTCATGTCAATGACGCTTTGGAGATTTTTACTCTCCAGTTAGCTGTTGACGTTGTGTTGATACCAGAAACGATAGTTGGTGTGCAAAATCAGTTAAACAGTTTAGAAAGAGACACAGCATCTCTCCAGTTGAAGGTAAACATGGCAAAGAGTAATATCATTGTGTTTAAGAAAGGTGGATATCTTGCTGCACGGGAAAAAATGGATGTATAATGGGATAGCTATGCCAGTGGTGAATGTGTATAAGTACTTGGGTATACATTTCTCTACCCGTTTAAGTTTCAGGTTTGCTTGCAATGATAATGAGTCTCTGACACTGTTTTTAATGTTGTTCGATTCTCAGATTCAACCCATAGTACAGTACGGAGCTGAGTTACGCGCCCTCGAAGTTGTCTCTATGCAAATTGAAAAGATTCATTTGTATGCATTGAAAAAGTTTCTCGGTGTTTCACTTCAAACCCAAATGACCTGGTCTAAGGGGAGAGAGAGAGAGAGAGAGAGAGAGAGAGAGAGAGAGAGAGAGAGAGAGAGAGAGAGAGAGAGAGATTTCAGACTGCCGATGGTTTATTGTCCATGCAATCGAGTGTTTTATATAAATATCAGTCTGAAACTTTTTTGTGACGTTGCTACACACACTGCTTTAGAAAACTCTCTGAGAGAGAGAGAGAGAGAGAGAGAGAGAGAGAGAGAGAGAGAGAGGTTTTAATTATTACATAAGTTACTGATCAGTTATATTTGTGTATTCAAATCTTTCTACTTAAAACTGTTATTCTTACTGTCATTGTGCATTTCTTTATTCAGTTTGAGATTTGTTCATTCACACTTTCAATACTTAGAAATGCTTTATTTTTATTTGTTTCCTTTTAATTTGTTTGTTTGTTGTTGTTTTTTTACTCTACTTGTTTCCTTTGTAGCCCAGCCGACGGGCCAAAGGGCGGCATCAGGGCTGTCACCACGTTGTGGCCAACTCATAAGTGATCAACAAAAAAAAACAAACAAACAAAACACCATTCACACATCTGTTTAAAATACACTTTCTAAAAACGCACCAGAAACTTCTTTCAGAATCTGTCCTCCGTAAAATCTCAGGTCAGACGAAAAATGTTGATCTCTTTCAGAAATTCAAAGATACTACTAAGCCACCAAGAGCCTTCTGAATATAATATTGTAATACTGCATAGAGAGATAGATAGATAGACAGACAGACAGGCAGATGTGTATGACTCTCTCTCTCTCTCTCTCTCTCTCTCTCTCTCTCTCTCTTCTCTCTCTGTGTGTGTGTGTGTGTGTGTGTGTGTGTGTGTGTGTGTGTGTGTGTGTGTGTGTGACATTAGTTACTGATCAGTTATTTTTGCGTATTCAAATCTTTCTACTTAAAACTTTTATTCGTACTTACTTTGTACAGTTGGTGATTACTTCATTCAGTTGGTGATTCGTTCATTCATAATTTCAATTCTTAAAAATACTTTATTTGTTTCTCTTTTAATTTGTTTGTTTTTTCTTTACTTGTTTGTTTGTTTCTGTCTGTCTGTCTGACTGTCTCTTTCTTTCTTTCTTTCTTGTGGCATTCAGTGAAACAACACCAACCGTATACAATCCAATAAACATTCATGCGAGCATAAAAGCCGAATACAAAAAGGTGGGCCGAATGAAAGACTGACTTCAAACTTCATTAGTAATTAACACCAAAGAACTTAAAGTGACCAGTACAAGACGCACAGGACAAAACAAATCACAATTGTTACATGGTTGATCGACAGTTCACATTTTAGGCATCACCTCTTCCTCCCACCTCACACACACACACACACACACACACACACACACACACACACACACACACACACACACACACACACACACATTCTCTCTCTCTCTCTCTCTCCTCTCTCTCTCTCTCTCTCTCTCTTTACCATAACCACATCACCACCCCCATCAATATCCTCCAACCCTCCATCTGACGCACAGCTATGCAGAGAGAGAGAGAGAGAGAGAGAGAGAGAGAGAGAGAGAGAGAGAGAGAGAGAGAGAGAGAATTGACAATTGACAACTGACAATGGTTTAATTGTGTATAGGCCTGTGACCCGTTACAATACCAAAGAAAACAAACCAGTGAAAATATATGTTAATAAATATATACATCTATACACACATTGTCCAATCGATCCTGCTCACATAACTGTGTACGAAAATAGTTTATCTCATTTGTATCGAATTTTCCCTTCGCTTTAAAGCTAGGAAAAGAAATTTAGACATTTGAAGTTGGCTATCAATACTACCATTAAGAATTCCTGCACATTGCTCATATTTTGGCAAATAACTTCCTGGACTATTGATGGAATATTTAATTCTAAGGTCATTATAATATGTACATTCAAATAGGACGTGGAATTCGTCTTCACAGTCTGCGTAACATAGAGGACAAACAGGTTGTTCGGCAGGCAAGAAGCGAAGACAGTGACTTTCAATAGTTGAGACTCCCAACCTGAAACGTACTAAGGCAGTTTTAAAAATTCTATTGTTAATGAAATCAACATATTTTTCACGTTCAAAAATATTCTTGAAAGAATAATAAAGATCGAAACGATTGCTTTCAGACATATGTGAGTACCACCGCTGACAGAAGCAACTAATAAGGCGATCCTTAAAGACCCTGAGAAAAAGTTTCTTGTTCCCGACTTCACCATACATCCAAACATAGCCAAAACCATTTGTACACAGAAGATGCTTTAAATGTGATACCCAGTTTTGAACCCTTATATTTCTTTCCTGTAACATATGAAGCATGTTGTATGCTTTTCTAGAGTATCTAGTGGGAGGCTGTTTAAGGAGACGAAACCAAAAGTTGATGCACCTAGCTGCAGAATTAATATATAATGGGTAACGACCCAATTCGCCGTAAACCATGTCATTAGGCGTGAAAGTTGGTACATTGAGTATTAATTTACAGGCTTGTAGGTGGAGCTTTTCAATAGATTGGTACGGCTTATATCCCCATAATTCTGAACCGTAGAGAAGTGAAGGAACAACTTGAGCATCAAATAGTTTAAAGAAAAGTTTGGGAAAAGAGCATCCTATTTTTCTTAGTGTTTTAAGAATCTCGAAGGTGGCTCTCTTGGCTCTAGCGACATGATCATAACCAGTAGCGACATCAAAACTAAGTTTAGTTGAGAAAGTAACTCCCAAATATTTATATGAATTGACAACATTTAGTTTATCACTGCCAAAAAACCATTGTTCCTTAACACCTAGAAACCCGCCTTTACGAAATACCATAATCTTACTTTTATCTAGATTGACCTTCAAACTTAAATTCAGTGCACGACTGTAGAGAATATTGATTTGATTTTGTAGACCAGCTATCGTAGATGACATAAGGGCTATATCATCCGCGAAAAGCAGGATAAAAAGTTCAATATCATTAGGAGAAAACTGAACGCCATGTTTACCTTTATAAAATATGTCATGGGCAAGTTCATTGATGAAAATAGAAAACAGAGTAGGGCTAAGGGAGCAACCCTGTTTGAGACCTTGTAAGCACTGGAAATAGTCAGTATAGGAGTTACCAGATCTGACACATGATTTAATTGAGGAATACATGCTCTTCAAAATGTTCAACATATTACCTTGGACACCATTTCTAAACAGTATATTAAACAATAATCCATGCTGAACTGTGTCAAATGCTTTACTGAAATCAATGTAGGCAACGTCGAATTTTTTGTTTTGTGACAGATGTTTCTCAATACACGCATAGAGCGTGAAAATATGGTCGATGGTGGAAAAAGATTTCCTAAAACCTGCTTGAGCATCTGAAATAACCGAGTTGACTTCTAACCAAGTAACCAGACGCTTATTTAGAATAAAGGTGAAAAGCTTACATAGATTATTGATAAGAGAGATGCCTCGATAATTATTAGTGTTATTTATATCCCCTTTCTTATGTAGTGGGATAATAATGGATTTAGTCCATTCGTCCGGAAAAACACCATCTCTGAATATTTTATTGAAAAAAATGACAAAAAAGGGAACAACTGCATCTCCTGCAGCTTTTATAACTTCACTAATGAGACCATCTGGACCAGCTGCCTTCCCACACTTGAGACTTTTAATTGCTTTTATAACCTCCTCAGTAGTAATAACACCGTCTAAGACTGGGTCCGAAACTACTTCTGGAACCTCAGATGTCAAACATTCCTCAGTCGCAACGACTCCAGTATTTAGTAGGTTATCGAAGTGGTTAAACCATTCAACCTGTGAAATATCATTTACCATCAGCGACCGTTTACGGTATTTGTTAATTTCAGACCAGAAGGTTTGGGAATCGTTATCAGCCTTTAACAGAGAGTTTATACGCTCAACTCTGAAATTGTGGCTTTTACAATATTTTAATTGGCCATAATCCCGTCTTAATTGAAGATAAATTAGTCTATCCTGGGGAAGTCCAGATTTATTACTGGCAGCTAGTGCTTTTCTAACTTTGACTTTGGTTTCCTGACATTCCTTGTCAAACCAAGAGTCTGTAACTACCCTGGCTTTAAAGGATTTAGTTTGACGCATACAGGCACTAGCATTCATCAAACACTGTGTAAATTCAGACAATGCTTTGTTAATACATATATCAATCAAACTGGTGGCATATTCAACGTTACACGAGAACAAGTGAGTGGCCTTGTTAGCAACAAAAGCATCAATTTTGTCTCTATTCCAGACAGTGATTTCATCATTAGTGTTAGTGGGTGATGGTGGGGACTGTCTGCCTGAAAGTTCTAACTTAATAGGCATGTGCACAGATTCAATTCTGCAACACACAGAGAAACTTTTGACGTTCGGTAATAAGTCGTACGAAATGAGAAAATAGTCTATTACACTAGAACCATGGACAGATATAAAGGTGAAGTCTCCACTGTAACAACCGTGGTTGGATCCATTTACAATACACAAATCAAAACAAGCACACAGGTTTAAGAGGTGTTCACCAAAAGCATTGAGAACTGGATCATTTGTTGAACGTGATTTCTTGAAAGGATTAATGGGATGAACTGGATCAGCAAATAAATCGGTCATATCAGGGAAAGCTATTTGGAGGTCTGCTGTTCTAGCATTAAAATCACCACTACATACTATTTGAGCCTGTGGGAAACGACTGTTTAAGTCCATGATGCAATTTTCTAAAGCTTCAATGTGACACACAGAATTTGATGACTGGTAAAACACAGAACCTGTTGGTGGAATATAGACAAAAATGAACAAAATATCATGGTCAACTTTCAGCATATCCTTAGACACTTTTACACAAATGACATGATCGATAGAAACTTCTATAAATTTAATAAATTTAGTAAATGTTTTGCTGATTAGTAACAGAAGTCCACCAGATCTGCGACCCATAATTGAATGCTTAAGTGCTTTAGTTCTAAATTTGTCAAAATTCTTAAAGTAATAATCTAAATCAAAGGACTCATGAAGAAATGTTTCAATAAGGCATATGACGTCAAAACTTTGAACGAAATTAGTAAAGTCCGAGTCAGCAAGTTTGCTAGCTAAACCATCAATGTTCCAAGAAACAATTGACAGGCTCTCTACCACTCTGTTAGGATGATCATTGACTGTAGCGGGCCGGCCACATTCCTATTTGCTGGCATTGTAGACTGGAGTGTTGATTGGGTTCATCACAGTGAATTTCTCAGTCAGTCTTGTCTGTTTGCTTTTTTCATTGAGTCTAGTTAATTTGTTTTTGTTTTGTCTGCGTGTAATTGGAGCTTTAGGGGGTGATGGATTAGTGGTTTCATTGACATGAGTTACACTAGTGTTCTTCACTTTGGATTTGGGATGTCCAGGAACAGGAAAAACACCAGCATTGATGTCTGACATTGGCCTGGTATCCGGCGATTTCTCACAGCATGGATAAACAGGACTGTCGAGCTGGGATTCTATGTGACTGTCTACTGAGGGATCGGCGAGACAGGTGTTATCTGGTGTCTGGCTTTCCACGTGACTGGGTATGGCAGGGTGGACAGGGGACCGCTTCTCATCATTAGGCACTGGGTTAAGACCAAGAATGGTCTCTTGGGGACGCTGCATTGGATCAGGTCGTGTAGGAAGGCATGTAGTCGAAAGGCTGGATGACATAGGGTTGGGGTTTGGCTGGGGTGTGCATAAAACGGAAGAATTGTTACCATGTGGTGTTGTGTTAGGAGCTGCTGCACTGCATGAAGGAATTACTTCTATTGCCTTGGGAATTGTGGAGTCTGGGCAATCAGGTTCTTTGTCAGGAATCTGAAGATCATTTCTTTAATCTGATACTGGACACAGTCTCACTCCCCATTTGTCAATCACTGTCTTGGTACGGGGTTGACGTTGGGGTTGTGGCAGTTCAGAATTGGTGTTGGTAGGGGTAAAAGAGTTTCCCTGAGATATTGTGGTGCTCATCACGAAGCTGGACTCGCTAGGCTTAGGGTCTGGATGCTCGAACGTGGGCCCCTGCTTTCTAGATTCGGCAGTGCTTGGGCGTCCTTGTTTGTGGTCGGTTTGAAGGCCCAGGAAAGCTCTCATATCTGCTGTCCAGGGAGACTACCTGGGTTGTTGCTGGGAGGTTGCTGTATCTGGGTGCGATGAAAGTTGAGCTCTGGGACTGGCGGCGTAGAATCATGACGATTCGATGGCTCACAGTATCCTTCGGAGTGGGCTGGCTGGCCACAATCAGATGTGTCAACCAGGTTTGTATTGGTCTGTGTTGACTCCCTGTGGTCCATAGTTCTCAATCTGCTGTTCTTAGCACGATGTCGCATATTCTTTCTGTTGTATACAAGGCGTCCTTTCTGTACATAAACATGTCTTCCCGCATTTCTCTCATCCCTCACAATCTGACTTTGACGGTCAGTAAGGTCAGAGGCGATACGGATTCCTTCACAACTCGCCAAATCACTTCTACACTCTCTGGCCCTCAGGATGGTAAGCTTATTTCAGTGAAACAACACCAACCGTATACAATCCAATAAACATTCATGCGAGCATAAAAGCCGAATACAAAAAGGTGGGCCGAATGAAAGACTGACTTCAAACTTCATTAGTAATTAACACCAAAGAACTTAAAGTGACCAGTACAAGACGCACAGGACAAAACAAATCACAATTGTTACATGGTTGATCGCCAGTTCACATTTTAGGCATCACCTCTTCCTCCCACCTCACACACACACACACACACACACACACACACACACACACACACACACATATTCTCTCTCTCTCTCTCTCTCTCTCTCTCTCTCTCTTACCATAACCACATCACCACCCCCATCAATATCCTCCAACCCCTCCATCTGACGCAGAGAACTATAAAATAGGCACTCTGGCTCACCCACCTCCGCCAGCTCCAACCGGCTGAAGCCGGTTTCGCTGTTGCTCCGCCGGCTTACCCAGAGTGCCTATTTTATAGTTCTCTAATAGTAAACACTTTACAAACATACATAATGTGTAGGATTATCTGTTTTTAACACTAATTTAGAAAACTTTTGAGACTTAAGTTTTTGCTTAATCCTTCGTTTTTCTTGATCGTTTTCAATAACATCATTTTCACGCATACATTCATCAAATGCGTCTCTGTCTTTCATGTGAAATAAAACCACTGTCTTTAATTGTTCTCTAAAGTCTTTTAAAACTGAGTTATATTTTTGACATAAAATCCACACACTTATCCCAGCATGTCTTCCACTGAAAGCCAGTTTCGGCCGAACAGTCATCTATAATAAATAGTGTCTGCGTTCCCCCAAACAGTCTGTACTACCAGTCGGTTGACTGTCAGCTTTTTTGCAAGACCAAGACAACACAATTATAACGACGCAGTAAGTCAGCAGGCCGAGCGTCCTGTTTACAAACTGTGTGTCTCCCTATGTTCTGACCTAAAAATCAATAAAACACGCCTCGCGCGCCTACTGCGTTTCTTCTCTCACCAGGCTCGCGGCGCGGTCTGTCCGCACAGCGGGCGTGCGCTAACACGTTCTTTGCTATAGCGTGAGCTGCCTTTTTCTCTGTTCTTCATCGCGCTTAACTAGTAGTTGCAGGCCAGCCCGACAACGAATCACTGCACAGCGCCCACGCACATCCTGTTCAGTCACAAAGCAAGTGGCTGACATATCAAATGAGAAGTGGTCCTACCAGTTCCACTTTTCGCCCCAAGTCCTTAATTAAGTCACCCCAAGTCCTTAATTAAGTCACCCCAAGTCCTTAATTAAGTCACCCCAAGTCCTTAATTAAGTTCTTAATTAAGTCACCCCAAGTCCTTAATTAAGTTACCCCAAGTCCTTAATTAAGTCACCCCAAGTTCTTAATCAAGTTACCCCAAGTTCTTAATCTAGTTCTTAATCAAGTTACCTTAAGTTTTTAATCAAGTTACCTCAAGTTCTTAACTTAAGTTACTTTAAGTTTTTACTTAAGTCATCCTCTATGTACAACCAAGTTCTTATTCAAGTCAATTTATAATTATTTATTAAGTTCTTGAAATATTATTCCATCTGAAATGGATCAAAATGATCTTTTGTTGTTGGCGGTTCTGGCATGCTTTTTTGTTCGGCTTCTGTATTTAGTGGCTGAGATTTTTTGGACTGCTTTGGTTTTTGCTGGCGTTGTTTATATATTTTATAACCGTAATAACCACCCCCAGCAGCAATGACGCCAAAAATGGCAACTGTTTTAAATTCAATATTCCATGACGACTTTGGTGTTGTAGGTCTTGAATCAACTTGTGTATTTACAGCTGGCATTGAAACAACTGTTGGCGTTGGTGGTGTTATGTTTTCATTATGAGTTATATTCTGTGATTGCAACATTAATTTTTTTTGTTTGTTCCACTCTGCTAATTTTTTTCCTGCTGCAACACGCCCAGGATGAGGAGGCTTTTTACTAGTCACTTTCTCCATCAGTATTTTCTGATTCTGATTCTGCTGATTTTCTGGCTCGGTCATTTTGAAGGGAAACAAAATCTATATGATTAAAAGTAATTAATCCCATGATTAATGGCGATAACAATGTTCCAAATCTGTAATATAGATCACATCCTAGAGACTCTAATGTCTTTGTTAAAACTGGATCCTGTGTTAAATCATACATAAAATCTTGTTCAGAATCAATGGGAGCAAATCTACTAACTAGTTTAGTGTACAAACTAAGAACCGTTTGCCCAACACTTTTTACCATTCTTGACCCCAGTTGCGCTTCATACCTGTTGTGATACTTTACAATGTCTTGTGGCGACATTTGTTGAATCTGTTCTATGCTGAATTCATTTCCAAGGTACTGTTTTGTTTTTCCACACGCCGCCAAAGAATACAGCCTTTCCTTTTGGCGCATAATAGCTTGGTCATCAACTTGATCATTTGTAAGTTCAGGAAGTAAATCATCGCAGTTCATGTTTTATTAATGAATAAATATTATTTTATTTTTTTAAAATGAGCACCGAAAAAACTATTACTAACCTTGTATACCATTCTGCTGTTATTGGAGGCCTAAGTGTAGGATACACAATGCTTGGTAAAAGCCTGTTAAAAATAAAACCAGCAGATCTTGGCAAACTAGACTTTGAAGACTCAGCAAAGCTAATTGCTGTTATTACAGCTTCATTTGCTACGAAAGATTTTCTAGTTAAGCAAGGAATAATTCCAGACAGTATCAATATGTAAAATTAAAAAAAATACATTTATAAAAATGGCTTCACTCGTAATGATGATTGGTGGCGCTGTGGTTAATGCGCTTGCTTTTAGCGGAAGTAATTACGCATTTAGTAAACTACAAAATAACAATGAGAAAAAAAAGACATAACAGAGCTATGGAGCAACTAGCTGCTGCACAAGACACCTATGAAAAGCAAAGAATGGAGCAGTTAGATTTTATTAATGACAGACTTAAACAACAGGGACATGCAGCTTACACATTTAAAGATGTTGACCAGGCAATAAAAGAATATTTTCTAGTAACAGGCAAACAAGTTGAAACATTGCCCCCACCAAAATTCAGTGATTTTTATCAACCATCAGAAAAACAAAAGATGCAAGAAATATTGTTTATTGCCTTTGGCATGACCGTTGTGTATTTTGTTGCACATAATATTGGCTGAATAAAAAATGAACAAGATCTATTATTCACCAAAAGGATATTGGAAGGGAATAACAGCAATTAAAAAGCTTAGCCAAGCAGCGGGAGTCAGTGAACAAACAGCAAAAGAATGGTTATCTAAACAAGCGATTTGGCAAATTTATTTACCAGCGCCTAAACGAATACAAAGACCACACTTTGTCAACACAATACTGAACGACACCCATCAAATGGATCTTCTATATTTACCCCATGATACGATTAGACGAAAAAGATTTAAGTACGCACTTACAGTCATTGACATAGCTTCAAGATACAAAGATGCTGAACCATTAACACAAAAGAGTGCTTCTGCTGTTGCTGTCGCTTTACAACTGATATATCAACGAGGCCCGTTAACTTATCCTCGCATGATTCAAGTCGATGATGGAAAAGAATTTAAAGGTCAAGTAAATCAATTATTGTTAAAACATAGAGTTACCATTAAAAGAGGCATTCCAGGAGTTCACAGATCACAGGGTTTGGTTGAAAACTTTAACAAACAGTTATCTGAAAGGCTTTTTTCCTACCAGTATCACAGAGAGCTGATTGACAATTCTCGCAACACAGAATGGGTTAGAAGACTGCCCTCAGTTCTACGTGCAATGAATAATGAAGAATTTAAAGGTCTAAAACCAGTACAAGCAATCAAAAAACAAAAAATAAATGTTGTTGAAGGAGACGCCAGTTCATCAAGCAAACTATTACCATTTGGTTTGAAAGTAAGGTACCTTTATTTACCGGGAGAAGCAGAAGGGGACACTCGCATCAGGGCAACCGATCCAGTTTGGAGTGTTGACTCATATGAAATAAAAAGA
The DNA here is from genome assembly GCA_033310375.1 of Conus canariensis. NCBI lineage: Eukaryota > Metazoa > Mollusca > Gastropoda > Neogastropoda > Conidae > Conus > Conus canariensis. The sequence continues at coordinate 47,285,156 of CM065743.1, read as the reverse complement.
ATTGTAAAGATGAATCCGCCCGTGTATTATTTACGAGAAACTGACACAAAAAAACGACCAGCCCCCCGAAGATCTTTTGTGAAGGAAGAACTGCAGATAATCCCTCCAGACACAGTATCAGTCGCTTAATTATTTTTTAATTTAAATTAAAATGGCGGCAAGAATGGAAAAGGAAGAATCCTTACGTAAAATGGCACTGGAAGCAAGAATGGTGAAGGAAGAGTCCTTAGAAATAATGCGAAAAATATTTGATTATAATCTTGCTATTAGACTAATATTTAAGAAGATTGATTATGCCATGCTAGACAAAACCTCAAATTTTGATTGGGAGCAAGAATATATTAAAAAAATTCGAGCGCATTTAGCAGTAATGAATAATAATTTGGTTGAATTGGGTGATGATATAGTTAAGCTTAACGAACTGTTTTAATCTACGCAAATACATTTGGGTTTAAAATGGAAGCTCAAAGGGAAATGGCAGAAATGGCAAAGGAAAAGTCTTTAAAATTAATGCAAGATTTATTTGAGTATCAGTATATCATTAAAGAAGTATTTGAGAAGATTGACAATCCCTGGCTAGAACAATCGCCAGACAATCGCTTTAAACCCCAAAGCTTTTATTTTGATTTTGATTTATGGAAACATGAATATTGTGAAATGACAAAAAAAATTAAAGCACATCTAGCATTAATAAATAATATTAATTTTGCTAAATTAGATGATGATATAATTGAACGTGCGATTGCTGAAAAATATAAGCCCATATGATTATACTATTCTCCAATGCCCGATTGCATATGAAAACTCTGGATTAACAAACACACGTTTTGTGTTTGTTCTATCTAATGACTTCTTTGTTACAACAGTTGTGTTGATCTCATGTAGATTAGATCGTAGTTTTACGTTGTCATGATGAAAAGTCTTATTGTCAAACAATGCTTTTTTATAGTTGTCATGGGATATGCTTGATTGCACAACACTACGAGATATTCCCTTTGCTTTTTTAACAACTTTTTTTTGGCTTGAAAGACTGTACATTTTCGACCTTAAACCAATAAACTCCTTGATCACACCTCCAGATAATTCATCCTTCATCTTACCTAAAACCTTCTTGTTAATATCTGAATGCAAAGGCGAATCTTTAGGGTAATCAGATGTGTCGTACCATCCCGCATGCCCTTTAGCTACTTCTAATTCCATGTCTTTATAGATATCTTCAGTAGGGATATCTATAACAAAGGAATCTGTATCTGTGTACAGAACTCTGGACTCTGGATACAAGGGCTTAAAGTAGTCATAAAGAAATTCTAACATCAAAAGCTTCGACAGCTCTAAAACAGTAAACCCAATAAAAATGGGCTTATCCAATTTGACTTTCTTTTTTTTCATCATTATGCCAAAAAGCTGATCATGAAATCTTCTGAAGTCCTGATAATTAGGTTTAGAAGTTAGCTTAATTGCATCGTTCTCTCTGGTGACCAATCTAACATCTTTACGCTTGTGCGGATTCTCCATAGTCTTTCCAAAACAGCTGTTGTTCATCAACTTGAAAAAGTCTTTTTTTGAAGCATCTGTGAATTTAGTTCTGAGATCAGTGTTCTTCATTATGTATGGTTTCATGAACTGTTCTTGATCAAAAGCAATTATACGATGAACAGCTGTTAACTTCAAACCATGTCTTAAATAAAATTGTAGAAGCCTGTAATGGCAGACATAATTTTTTTTGCCTCGAAGATTAGGCACAAGTTTAGGTGGTTCTGTTTTTGCCATCTTTAGACTTTCTGCTGCTAATGGATAGTCATTATGCAGGTCATGGAGTTTCTGAGGATATTCTAAGTCAACTTCTAGAATGTATCCACACTGTTGATCTGGCGTCAAACTGCCCAACCACTTTAATGCTTTTTGAATATTATCCGTATCTGTGTACATTTTAAAGTTGCGTAATGGAAGTGATTGCGCCATTGCCCATCCATACAGATTGTTTGCATCTAAATACATGAGATAGTTAGACCTTTTACTTGGATCATAGTCGTCCAAGTATTTGTTGTTTGCTTTACAGTAATGGTGCGACGCCATACTGATTCCCCCACGCAATCCGTTTTCAATCATCTGAAGCATTGGCAGGTTAGACAATAAATCAATTTGTACTCCAGTAAATTTTAAGAAAGCGTCCCAGCTCATCCCGGGCGCAGAAATGTAATGCGCGGGATCCAGGCTGTAATGTTTCATGCAGGTCTTCCTATAATTTTCAAAGACGTCCGCCAACAAACAGGTATCCGCCATTAAATAGGAATCATGATAGTCTCCCATCGTTTTACACTCTAACTTCTGCCACGCATCTTGAGCATGCTAGTAATCAGAATCACTGATGTCCTTTCCTCTGAGACTAGAAAAGAACGCGCCTTTAGGCGGAAGTGTATCTTCGTCAAACCTTTGCCAACTGTTCATGTACTCATAAGGGTAAACGCCCTTTCTAACAAGAGTTGGGTCAAAATATTCTTCTGTTATTGGGCAGGACTTTAAGGACATAGCCAGTGACTCTAATGAACCCATCATGTGTTGCATAGAGTCGTAGAAAGACATGTTATTTAAAGTGAAACACATGTACTTTTCTGATGACTGCGCAATGCATGACACCCTGAAGTCGCTGGTTACTGCTTGCATTATAAGGTGAGAGTCGTAACCTCGCAAGTTGTGAAAGAATATAGGCAGCTTCCATGTCTTTGGTTCAAACTTTAGTTGAAGATTGCATTTACTGTGTGCTGCTCCTCTGAACTTTCCGCTGATGTGATCATGGTCTCTTACTGTTGGATTCTCTGGGGAGAGGCCTAAACCACAAATCCAACAGTGAGTGGCTGAGTCATACTGTTGTTGGTCTTCAGGCGTCATTATGATTTCAGATAAGTTTAGATTATTAGAACAGGCATTACGCACTTGCTGCATGCGTTTTAAGAAGTATTTTGCAGCATTTGGTCCTCTGTATAATTCTGGCTTTGAATGGGCGCCATCCGACCTAACAATGATGAAGGCAAATGAGCAAATCTGATGATTACTCATTAAGACTGTTTTAGGAAGTTTCTGTGGGGTTGGTCCTTCATAAGGAACAATGAGTGATTCGAAGTCTGCGTAAACAACATATGGACTAGTTTGCAACCGTTTCCAGTTCTTAAAACTAACTTTACTGCCTTCTCCGGGCGTAATTAGTTCTGTATCACAGTCAACTGGGCTAATACAATGTTTTACATGTTCGCTTGCTGCTTTAACAGATGGAATTCTTGTTAAACATTTTCTACAGAATTCTTGTTTGCTATGTTGTTTTGTAGTATGCACTAGTAATCTACTCATTGTGCGTATCAATGTGTAATGTGGTAGCCCTGTTGGTGAAAACATCAGTAGTAAGTCAACATGATTTTTGTCTGGTTCGCCAATCGTTGGACTGTTCTTGGACACTTTAATCGGCTGTAGATTTGTTTCCTCATCCCATATGTAGATATTAACAGTTATTGGTTTGTTTTGTTCTTCAAACTGATCAATCTGATTTACACTAACAGGAAAGGATATTCCTCTAAAGTTAAGATCATTGATGGAAGGTTCATAGTTAGACACTCTCTCTGCGTTTTTGCGGAATACATGCAGCCTAGCAAGAACGCACCACATAAAACATTTGTTGTCTGAATTCTTTATGTTTAGAACTGCTCGTTTTGCAACTAATGATGGAGGTAGTGGAATGTAAGCCTTGCCAACAATCGGCTCATACTTAGCCTGTTTTAATCTGATCTCTAAGACTTTACCCTCTGACCAGCCAGAGCCTCTCATTTTGGCTTCTTCAGCGGCCACATCAAACTGTGTAAGCAGCTGGTCTGCCCAACCAGGTGTTAAGTCATTAGAGGAAAGAATAGTCTGCTGTTTAGTTGAGACCCAGACTTCTAGATTTTCTTCATTTATTGTTATATAGTCGATTAAAACAACTAACCTTACTTTAACTGGAGGGTTTATTGTTAGTTTACTTGGAACTTGAGAAATAGCGTGTACAACGCTTTCCCGCACGTTTTTTGGATTAATAACTTCTAAATCAATCTCATTTAGTGCTCTTGACAAACGCTCTTCCTCGAGCATTGCTTCAAACAATTCATCTGAACCTTCATATATTCTTATCCATGTTGAGTTTCTTTTCTAACTCAAAATTATTTATTTAAATTAAAAAAAAATACTTAATCAGAATCAATAGCAACGGTCTTTTTGTGCTTGGACTCATAAACTAAAGTATAAACGCCCTTTGGGGTTGTTAATGTGAGCTGTTTAGAACAGAGTTTAATGTCTCGTTTACTTTTTTTAAACATTCCTTTTTTATCTGGTCAGTGTCTGGTTGTTGAGAAAAAGTTGCCCTTGCCTTTCTTTGAAGATCAAACTTTTGTCTTTTGTAGTCCTCAAAATCAGCCTGTAGGCGACTAAATTCTTCATCCGTGATGTTTGAGTCGGCAAGTGCTTTATCAATTATCAGTTTGAAGGAACTAAGTTTAGCTGTTATTAGTTGAACCATAGCTGTGTGCTTTTGGAGTTTAGCTTTTATTTTTTTGCTGACAGCACTTACAGCCAATGAACACAGGCCAAGAGTTAAAGACAAACCACCTAGAGGTAAAGCTGCCGGTGCACCTACGCCTGTTGCTAAGAGACCTACACTTGTTCCTGCTGATAGAGCACTAGTGATCGATGCTCCAGTATTAACATATGTAACAGCATTAAAGACAGCAGAATACCTTCGTTTGGTTTTGCTGTATTTTGAAAGGTCCTGCTCTAGTTGGGTTTGCATTTGTGTTATGTTTGTTAATCTGAAAGTTTTTATGTCTACAGCAACAGAGTTCTCTTCTTTGGGCACTTTTGGATAAACCTGAACAGACATGCTTTTTAAAAATAAAAATAATTTAGTATTGGATATCTTTTAATCTGTTATCTTGAATATTCAGCTGCGCATCATATATTAAAAACAAATGTACATTAAGCGGTTTATCACTCTCTTTTTCTTTATCAATTTGAATGTTTATTACGTCTTTAACTGTTCTCCCACTCCCATGCAACTGATTATCCTCTGTTGACCTTAGGTCAATCCATAAACCGTATTTCGTTGTTAAATATTCATCAAGTCTAACACTGTGAAGGTGTAGATCTTTAGACACAAGGTCTACTGTTGGATTTCTACACCTCCCGCCTCCAAACAATTTTCTTATTTCATCAAAATGATGATAAGGTTTAAGCCCGCTACCGTAGACTTGGTTAGGACTACCCTCAATTGAACATTGTACTTTCGTTATTTTAGGATTGATAAACTTTTCACTTTGTCTTTTGAATGGTTCTTCATCTTCACACAGCAATAAAATACCTTTAAGGGATCTTGCTGTGGCACTAAAACTAAAGTTCCATATTGTGTCTGCCCTGCTTTTAGGATATTTAGTATGATGAATCACTCTTTCGTAATATATTGCTAATTTTGACTGATATTGTTGCTCAATCAGCCTTGCTAAGTTAGGGTTGCTAACAATGTCAAACTCTAACGAGATGTCGAAAATGCTGTACTTTGCGTTAGAGTCTGTAGATTTAATGACACGTTTGTATTCATTAAAAGTTAGTTCATATGACAATCTGTCTTTTAATGCTCCTTGAAAGTATGGCGCATGCGCTTTTAACAACTCAAAATCTAAGGGTATGGAAAAGCGATTTCCATAAGCAAAACTTACAGCTTCATACTTGTTGCTGGCTTTAGCATCTTCGGCGTCTATTCTGTGTTTTAGTGCTTCGTTATTTTCGATTCCTTGAAACGCAAGATCGGCCCTTTCATTATCGGTTAGCCATAGATCAGAATAGATTAGAAATATGTCTGCATTGTGTAAAGAAAATATTTCTTGCCCCTCAAGTTTTATAGAAATTTTCTTAACGATTGCCCGTCCCAGATTCTGAACTACTGTCCTGTTTGCGTCTGTTGCTGAATCAAGTTCTATTTTGAAAGTAAGCCGTGCAGATCCCGGCACAATCACTTCATCTGCTCCTAGGTCTGGAAATTTAACAGTAAGAATTTGATCTGAATCAATAGTAGATGGATTATTTGGAACAATAATATTCTGTTTATTTCCCTTCACGCCAAAGGGCTCTTTCAGTCTTCTATGCGGGTTAAGAATCGAGCCATATGCTTGTGACATTTTTTTATAAAACAAAATAAAAAGTTAATTATTTAAAAACATGGCAGGCATTGAAGATTATGATGTTTTTGATCCTGGAGACGACATGAGTGAAATGACACCTTTGACACATCCATTACAATCATTGCGGCGTGAATTAACAGAAAGTAAGGTCAAATCATTTTATCAAAGTTTAGGCCAAGAACCTCCTGATTTTATAGACCCTAATGATTTTGAAACAAAAGATGGCCATTTGATTTTTAAAAACGAGCAAGGACAACCTGTACAGCTTACATCTAAACCAGACCCATCAAAGTTTTTAGCTAAGAGTACAATTAGACAAAGGCTCAGTGTGAGCGATCAAAATCGCCTTGGCATTGCTAAACCGCGAAGATTAGACAGTGAGGCAGTTGCTAAACTTCAAAACACACTACAGAAACTCCCAACAGAAAACCAAATTCAAAACATACCCCTTAAAGATTTAAGCCCAACAGCAGACGAAATAATAGAAGCAGAAACCAGTTTTTCAGAAGAAACAGTATTAAAAACCATGCACGATCCGCCGCTACCTATGAGAGAAATAACAGCCCTTAATCATGCTTTAAGAAGCATCAGAGGCGAATTAACAAACAATTTAGCAAAACTGGGTGAACTAGATGAGCATATAAAAAGAGAAAAAGAAAAACTAGTTGAGGCTGATGACCACAACTTAGGACCTGGTGTTAAAGAAAGAATAACACAAAGACTAAAAGATCTTGAACAAGAGAGATCAGCAAGACTAGAAGTGTTGTCTAATAACCGAGAACAATTACGAACTCAAGTGAGCAGAATAAGAGAAACTATCCAAAGAATTTTATATGAAGACACAACGTTAGCAGAACGAATAAAAACACTGTTTAGAGAGCAAGGTGTCACATTAGCAAGTGTTATAACAGCCTTAGGATTTGCAATAAGTACACTGGTGTTGGCTATTACAGGCGGCGGTGGTGGGGGGCAGTGCCTCCGCCACCATCACCACCATCAGATAAATCATGGGTAAAAAAACAACTTGATCATCTTGCAAGTTTATTAAAAAAATTAGCCAGTAAGGCAATAGACTCTTTGCCTGGTATAATAGGAGGGATCGTTAGCTGGCTTTTGTCTGCCGCAAGTAAAGTAGTTGGCTTTATGGCTGAGCACTTATGGACATTAGTTGTCTTAATAGTTGGGTTACTTTATAGTAAGATAAAGACCAAGTAATCCTAGGGCAGTTAATCCAATAACAAGTGCTGTCTTTTCATATTCATGGGGGTCGCTTTTATTCACCATGGGGATTGGTTGGGGTGGGGTTTTGAGGGGAGTATTGGATGGGGTTTTGGGGCCTTGGGGATTGGTGGGGATTCTTTTTTTATTGCTATTGCTGGCTTAGAATTTATGTCGTTTTTTCCGACCTTCTCTTCTTTACCAGCCACAAGGATTTCATTATTATAGTTTATTATTGTTCCTATCTGGAGTCTGAGGTCAGAAGGCAGCATGTATAAACCAGTGCCAACAGCAAAGTCTACTTTCGATCTTGCGTATTGCAAAACATTTTGGTACCTTTTAATACTTGAAGGCAAATCAATTGCAGAATTAATAGAATCCTCTAAATTTGCTAAATATTGTTTTTGGGCGTCAAAGCCAGTAGAAGGATCAATTATGTTTGATCTCGTTTGTGCTTGCGAACCTAGCAAACACCAAACATAAGTACGAATGGAGTCGTTTATTCGTTCTATTCCTGCTTTTGTTAGGCCCTTAGAGGTATCCAAAATAAATGTTGTCCATGCTGTTTTATGCTCTTGCTCTATGGACCCGAGGTGAACAGTTGTGCCTGAAGAAAAAGATGTGTAAGGAGGATTCCAATCATAGTTATACTTTCTGTGCACGCCCCAAAAATAAAGGGTGCCTAAACCATGATTAAGATCCAACTTTTGTCTAAAGTCTGTCTTTGGGTCAATATCAAATTCGTTACAGATCCTTTCAAAAGCCTTGTAATCTATTCTGTTGCTGAATGGATTAAACGTTTTGTCATTTGGTAATGGCGCTTGCAGTTCAGATAAAATACGTCTGAAGGTGTAATAAAAATGAAATCTATACACTGACCTCACCAAAGGAACAGGATGATTTAAATGATCAGCATACGACACTCCACACCCAGTTGATGCACAAAACACAGCAAAGTTTAACTGGTTCTGATAAAACTGCATCGGATGACTGAACCACACTTTCGGGATGTAGTCGTTTTTGATAGGAGGGTTAAGATAACGATCCAATGGAGTACTAACCTTTACTTGAAAGGCGTCAGTCTGAGTCACAGAAATGTTGAGGGTATCAGTTGTTATATCTTTAGGACTGTAGTGCGGTCCAACAGAATATTTTGCATTAGTATATTTGAATGCACTCATTTTTAAATTTGTTTTAAAAATGTTTGTAACAATAACAACTCAAGACAGTCCTTCGTTTTTAGAATATGCTATTGATAATAACTGCGGAACCCAAAGGGTCGCACTCCATGAAATTTTTTACAAAGTCGTATGGTTTAATATAACTGAATCCAAGGAGAATAATAAGATTAAAAAATTTGATAATAGAGGAAACTTAGTTAGCCAGTTAACCATACCTGATGGTTATTACGGGTTTTGCTCGCTAAAAGAAGCAATGAGTAACTTCAACATTACTCTCAAACTTAACAATGCAAATTTGAAAATAATGTTGACATTCAAACCTGAAGAAGAAGTAGACCATTACCTTTTTGATGTAGAGCTAGCTAAAATGTTAGGCTTTGCAACTGACAATCATGGTTTTAGAGTTACATCAGACAAAACTACTTATGAGGGAGAAAACCCGCTCGATCTTGCATTACATTCATTACTCTATGTTCATTTGGACGAGCTGAGCACTGATGAAAACTTATATGATGGAAGACCCTCAACTGTTTTAAGAGCTCTTCCATCAGGGAAAGCTGCATATTGCGATTATGAAATTATACAATTCCCTAATTTACAGTTTAAAAGATTAGCTTGTGGGAGGGTCAGATCATTTAATATAAAGATCACAGATAAAACAGGGAAAGTCGTGAAATGTGATAACCTGCACATTGTTTTAGAAATAAAATAATACGTTGTTTTAAAAAATGTCACGTGGACCAGACGATTCGGGGGTCACATTAGCGCCTGAGAGGTGTGTAACTTTAGAATTAAAAGACCTTGCAGACGTTGAGGACTTTGAACAAAACGGTGAGATAGGCACTTTATATGGTTTTGAGTACACTAAAGATGGTTATTATAAGCGCAAAGAGGTTGACGACAACAAAAGGTTTCCTAAACTAGAACAACTACGCAATGTAGAAGCAAATAATGCGGGTCAGTATGAATATAAAATAGTTCGAAAAACTGACAACAAATGGCACTTAGAACCATATTTAGAATGGGACATAAAATTTGAATTCTTAAGCCCATTTACATTTTTTGACCGTCAAAAAAGTTTCAGAAAAGCATTGAACTCTGGCCCTTTACATGTAAGTCTTATGCCAGAGGACAACAGTCGGAAAGAGATCGAAATAAAGCCGTTTGGGGACAAACAGTACATCCTCCACAGAAGAGAATCGGTTTTAAAGAAAGCTTCTACAAAATTACAGTTCATTCCACGCACAAAATTAGGAGACACGTTCACAATGATATTTAAAATTTCTGTCTTAAAAGATGAGGCGAGAAATGGAGCTCTGGGCGTCAGTGACAATCTTATGAAAGGAATTCTTATTAGCTGGCAAAACTTAGACGTTGACAAACTTAAAGTTACTGTCGTTGTTCTTTACAATGGCGAGGATATTAAGGTCATAACAACAAGCAACAAAATTGATATTAGTTTAAATAGAAACGATCTTACAGAACTGAACTGAATTAATCTTACACATTTGGGCCTTATAGGGTTTTATTATACTGAACAAGTTTTGACAGAGAGTATGATAAAAACAATAACTGGATTAGATTAAATTCTGTTTTAAAACTATGGAGCAGACAACTTTGGTGTCAATGCCGATGTTAAACTTTATGACAAAAACCCCTCATTGTTCATTGATTTGTGGACAGACTGGTTGTGGAAAAACAATATTTGTCCTCGACCTATTACAAACAGTTTATAGTTATAATTTTGATCATATTGTAATTTTCTGTCCGACACTTAAATGGAACAAAGCATATCACGATAGAAGGTTTATATGGACGGATGATGAAATCTATTTAGTTGACCCTAGCAATAAACTGAGTGAGTGTTTAGAACATTTTTTTAAACTGTTTGAGGGAACGCAGACACTATTTATTATAGATGATTGTTCGGCAGAAAAGGATATAGTCAAAAAAAGAAACACTTTATCAAAACTAGCTTTCAGTGGAAGACATGCTGGGATAAGTGTGTGGATTTTATGTCAAAAATATAACTCAGTTTTAAAAGACTTTAGAGAACAATTAAAGACAGTGGTTTTATTTCACATGAAAGACAGAGACGCATTTGATGAATGTATGCGTGAAAATGATGTTATTGAAAACGATCAAGAAAAACGAAGGATTAAGCAAAAACTTAAGTCTCAAAAGTTTTCTAAATTAGTGTTAAAAACAGATAATCCTACACATTATGTATGTTTGTAAAGTGTTTACTATTAGAGAACTATAAAATAGGCACTCTGGGTAAGCCGGCGGAGCAACAGCGAAACCGGCTTCAGCCGGTTGGAGCTGGCGGAGGTGGGTGAGCCAGAGTGCCTATTTTATAGTTCTCTGACGCACAGCTATGCAGAGAGAGAGAGAGAGAGAGAGAGAGAGAGAGAGAGAGAGAGAGAGAGAGAGATTTTGATTAGTTTGTTCTCTGCGAACTGCAGAGCAAAAAGGAAAATGAGACTTGGACTAAATGTTCCCTATACGACAATCAGGTAGGTCCGTCACAACCCTCTTCCCCCTCCCCCAACCTCCAACCAACTTACTCCCCTATCCTACCCCTAACCTCGCTCAAATCTCCCCCTCCCCCCAGCCTCCCCCAACTTAGCATCCCCCACCTTTCACCGAACCTCCCCGACAACTTACCCCCCAACCTCCCAACTTACCCCCCCCCCCCCAACCTCCCAACTTACCCACCCCAACCTGCCCCAAACTTACCCTCCCCCACCTCTCCCCGAACCTCCCCCACTTACCCACCCAAACCTCCCCCAACTTACCCTTCCCCCTAACCTCCCCCAATTTAGCTGCCCCCTCCCCCTCCTCCTAACTTATCCCCCAACCTTCCCCAAAGTCCACCATTTCTCCCCCCAACCTCCCCTGAAGCCTTTCGAAACAACCTCCCCCATCCCCCTTCCTCCCTCCTTCCCTCTATCCCTCCTCCACAGTCCCTGACAACTCTAAGGGACGTGTTGCAAAGGAAAGAGGCCCAGACAGTGAATCACGTGTTTCTTAAAGGTGTCGGGGCTACTCCACGCGTGATCTCATCTCACAACATGTCTAAAGATTTCGCTTCCTCCGCCAATGAACGGCGCTGCGTGTAAACACCTGACGATGCCCGCCATCGCAAACGAGCAGCGAATGAGAACTGCTGGATTGATGTACTCTGTTGCTGCTAAACTGGTAAGGTGCAAAAGAAGTGCCTTAAGACTTGTAGTTCTAAACTGTGTGCTGCTTCATTGAATGTCAGCTTCGCCTACAAATACTGTGGAGTGACCCAAGCCTTTGGGGAAAAAAACAACAACAACAACAACAACAACAACACTGGCCTGGGTCATGTTGATGGGATGAAAGGATAGCTGCATGTATCGTGAATCGCCACAGCAAAGCAGTGCAAACCAAAAGAAGATATGGCCGTCTTGATTGACCTGCGCCTTGGCCTAGAATTGATCACATCCAAGCCTTCTTTTGGAGGTAAGATTTTTAAAAAACTATTTTTTTTTTGCTTGATAATTTCCTTTTCTCCCCCTCCTGACCCCCTCCCCTTTTTAAGATTTCTTTGTGACCCCCTCCCCCCCCCCCCATTCTCCCCACCTCTCCCTGGCGGGTCCCTTCATTTCACCACTCCCCAAACTTTAAGATAATAAACAGTAAACAAGTGGGGTATTTTTTGCTCCCATAAGAAAACCTAACACAGAGTAACTTTTATTCAAGACTGGCACAGCCTTTTAAACTTGAATAAAGTCAGACAAATACATAGACGAACAATCTAATAGTGGGGGGAAAAACACGCGCAGGCCAACAACTGAACTGTCTTCATAGTAATGACTTGGCAAAGATTTGGACTTAAGGAGGGGGGGATGGGGTGGGGGGGAGTTTGAAGATGGAGAAACTGGGAACATGAAATTAAGAAAATATGTTACAGTTATGAAAACTCTTCACTAGCTGCATAAGGGAACCATCGCAATCCTTTTTGAAGGCAGATATATTTGTATTGCCTGCTCCGAGGCCTTTCGTCCACTGGGTCGGAACTCATCAGGGAGACACGGCTGGTTGTGTCTGCGCTCCTGGCGTCAAATAGAGACACACCACAGTCCATAATACTGTGGTGTTTTCACCACCAAGGGTGCAAAAAAGAATCCAGTAGCACCCCCAAAGCAGCCAGCGAAGAGTAGTAAATGAAACCAAACGAAAGTGTGGGGAGGAAAAAAGTTGCTGAAAAACTAGACATTATGCAAATAGTATAAAATGTAGGGGACAATCTTTGAGCCTACGCTTGAGGATCCACCCAAAGATGCAAGGGAGATCAAAAGACAAACACACAGATGGACAGAAACAAATACAAATAACCTCAATTTAATCAAAACAAAATCGGAAATGAAAAGATTGTCCCCTACATTTTATACTATTTGCATAATGTCTTTAGTTTTTCAGCAACTTTTTTCCTCCCCACACTTTCGTTTGGTTTCATTTACTACTCTTCGCTGGCTGCTTTGGGGGTGCTACTGGATTCTTTTTTGCACCCTTGGTGGTGAGAACACCACAGTATTATGGACTGTGATGTGTCTCTATTTGACGCCAGGAGTGCAGACACAACCAGCCTGTGTCTCCCTGATGAGTTCCGACCCAGCGGACGAAAGGCCTCGGAGCAGTCAATACAAATATATCTGCCTTCAAAAAGGATTGTGATGATTCCCTTATGCAGCTAGTGAAGAGTTTTCATATCTATAACATATTTTCTTAATTTCATGTTCCCAGTTTCTCCATCTTCAACCCCCCCCCCCCCCTCCTTAAGTCCAAATCTTTGCCAAGTCATTACTATGAAGACAGTTCAGTTGTTGGCCTGCGCTTGTTTTTCCCCCCACTATTAGATTGTTCGTCTATGTATTTGTCTGACTTTATTCAAGTTTAAAAGGCTGTGCCAGTCTTGAATAAAAGTTACTCTGTGTTAGGTTTTCTTATGGGAGCAAAAAATACCCCACTTGTTTACTGTTTATCGTTTACTGTTCCTGCCTCATTTCATTTCCGATTTTAAGATAATAATTCAAGATACTGTCATTGTGCTTTGCAAATGTCAAGCGAAGCCGGGTGTCACAGGCACGATCGGCGCATCGGCCGCTTGTATAACGAAGTAAGGCGACTAGGATTTCCTCCCTTTATAGTTTGCTCGGTAGTGAACTCTTTTCAGTTTCGAACAGACGAGCTCCGACCACTGCCGCTGTCAGACGTGCTGTTGCTTGCTGTTCAGAGCATGATTATTTTTAACCCCCTCCTAGAAGGGATTATTTTATCATGCTCTGATGTAGACCTTGACCGGGACGAGGATCCACCCTGGTGAGCGCTGTGGGCTGTCTTTGAGCCACTTCCCTGAGCGGTAGCAGCCGACGTTTTCCCCCTGCAGTCGCCTGACCCAGTTTGGTCTTTTTTCTTTTGAGAGCTGTGTACCACCGGGCCAGCTTCCTTCACTACGCCTCAGTGAGAAGATGTCGAACTACACCCCCCACCTCCTTCCCTTGGTGCCTAGTCGCAGGAGTGGGCTACTTATGACTCAGTGACCTGTTTCTCCTCTGTGCGCAGCACATGAGATTGGACTTTGTATCGTGTGTTCTCTTCTGTGGTACGGACTACCGCCACGCTTCCTTCCCTCTTCACAGCAGGAATAAGGTCGGAATATATATCTCTTTAAAGTATTTGTGCACAGGTTTTTTCCCTGACAGCGCTTTTTCCAGAACTGGTCAAAGACTGATTCGCAAGTTGCTTTTGTGTCAGCAACTTGTATTTGTCCTGTAAACTATTTTATGTTTCAGGAAAATTATCATTATTTTTCAGGACAAGTCTGGAGCTTCGCTTGTAATGTATGATGACATGTTCTGGGAAAAATGATGTATTTCTGATTGTGTGAAGTATCAGGATTTTTATGTGTTGTGTGTGGGACTTGGGAAATCTGCTGATGTTCTCCCATTGAGAGAGGCCTATGGGTCTAATTAGTAGTAGCTAATATAACTGAAAAATTGACAGTATATTTGTGTCTTTGACAGCAGGAATATATATTATAACTGTCTTCTACATTTTGTGTATGGGACAGTCTTCTGCTGAAAAGTGTTTATGTATTCTTTTTGAACCAGCAGGTGGATGGAATCTGTCTGGTGTCACCTGAGGGAGATTGATTCATTTGTTCACCTATAGTTGATGTGACATCCCTAGTATTTATAAGGAAAGTCCTTTTTCCCCCTCATCCTCATGGTGCACTAAATGTGTAAACTCTCCATACCTGACTGGTCTGTTGTCACAAGGTGTGAGTGAGAGGGAGTGCAGTTATTAGTTATACAAACAACATATACGCCTTCTGAACACACAAGGAGACACTACATATATTTCCACATGCACCTCTCACTTTCCCGTCCGTGACACTGGGTCAACCTCGAAGCTCTTACCTCCAACACTCGCTCACCTTCAGACAGGACTTCACTCCATCTTGTTTTGTTTCCATTGAAGATGAGCATAGTTTTCACATTCTCGGAAAGGAGCGCTTTCAGAATTTCTTTTCTTTCTTTTTTTTTTTCAATTGAGGGGTTTTGTTGAGAGGGAAAGTTAACATTCCCCTAACCTTCTGGCCGTAAAGGCATTGACCTGTCAGAGGTCACCGTGTCTAGGGCCTGGCATGATGGAAGGCGGAGCGCACCATTTCTTTCTGCCCCCTTTAACCCTTCCTGGACAGAATCAGGTGTCCATTGACTGCTGGGTGGACAGAGGGTTTTCATTGACTGCTGGGTGGACAGAGGTTTTCATTGACGCTGTGACGAGGGTTTTCATTGACTGCTGGGTGGACAGAGGGTTTTCATTGACTGCTGGGTGGACAGAGGGTTTTCATTGACTGCTGGATGGACAGAGGGTTTTCATTGACTGCTGGATGGACAGAGGGTTTTCAGTGACTGCTGGGTGGACAGAGGGTTTTCATTGCCTGCTAGGTGGACAGAGGGTTTTCATTGACTACTGGGTGGCCAGAGGGTTTTCACTGCTGGGTGGACAGAGGGTTTTCATTGACTGCTGGGTGGACAGAGGGTTTTCATTGACTACTGGGTGGACAGAGGGTTTTCACTGCTGAGTGGACAGAGTTTTCAATGACTGCTGGGTGGACAGAGGGTTTTCATTGCTGGGTGGACAGAAGGTGTTCACTGCTGGGTGGACAGAGGGTTTTCAGTGACTGCTGGGTGGACAGAGGGTTTTCAGTGACTGCTGGGTGGACAGAGAGTTTTCATTGCCTGCTGGGTGGACAGAGGGTTTTCATTGACTGCTGGGTGGACAGAGGATGTTCATTGACTGCTGGGTGGACAGAGTGTTTTCATTGACTACTGGGTGGACAGAGGGTTTACAGTGACTGCTGGGTGGACAGAGGGTTTTCATTGACTGCTGGGTGGACAGAGGTTTTCATTGCTGGGTGGACAGAGGGTTTTCACTGACTGCTGGGTGGACAGAGGGTTTTCAATGACTGCTGGGTGGACAGAGGGTTTTCACTGACTGCTGGGTGGACAGAGGGCTTTCAATGACTGCTGGGTGGACAGAGGGTTTTCAATGACTGCTGGGTGGACAGAGGTTTTCAAGCTGGAAAAACTGGAACCCCACATGTGGTTCAAATTCACCACCGTCAGCTCTGCAGGCAAGCGCTCTGACCATCTGGTGGTGGGTTTAGGAGGGCCCCTAAACTGGTTCATATTGTATTTTTACGAAACGAATTGCATTTAATGAGTTTAGACGGACTCTCTCTCTCTCTTCCTCCTCTCTCTCTCTCTCTCTCTCTCTCTCTCTCTCTCTCTCTCTCTCTCTCTCTCTCTCTCACCATCCCCATGGTCTTTCTCTCTGTCTTCATACTCTACCTTCCCCCAACCCTCTCTCTGTCTGGTGACTGTCTGTGTCTGTCTGTCTGTCTGTCTGTCTGTCTTCTCTCTCTCTGATGGACATCTCTCTCTCTCTCTCTCTCTCTCTCTCTCTCTCTCTCTCTCTCTGAGTCTCTCTCTGTTCCTCCCTCTTCACACTCTAACCCCCCCCCCACCCCCCACCTTCTTCTCTGTCTCTCTCCCGCTCTCTCTCTCTGTCTTTGTCTCTGTTTAGCTCCACAACCCTCACCAGCTTGTCTGCTTGTCTGTCTGTCTGTCTGTCTGTCTGTCTGTCTCTCTTCTGTCTCTCTCTCTCTCTCTCTCTCTCTCTCTCTCTCCTTCTCCTGCTGATCCCTCAAATTATAGACCCATCTCCATCTTGTCTATACTCTCTAAACCTTTGGAAGATCACATAAACAAACACATTCTTAATCATTTCAACTCCTTCGATCTGTTTCATCCAAACCAGTCCGGATTCAGGGCCAACCATTCTTGTCACACAGCATTAACTAATCTTGTTGACCAGTGGCTTACTAACATAAACAACAATAAAAACACAGGTGTTCTAGTACTAGACTTTATGAAAGCATTTGATGTCGTCGACCACAGTCTTCTACTTGAGAAATTAAAGATCTATGGCCTAACTGACAACGCTTTGGAACTTCTATCTTCATTTCTCTCAGACAGGAAACAGTGTGTTTCGGTAAATAGATCAAATTATTCCATTCTACCTGTTAGGTACAGCGTCCCTCAAGGCTCAGTCCTTGGGCCAATACTATTTTCTCTATATATAAATGATCTACCTCTGTTTTTTACAACTTTATGTGAGATGTTTGCCGATGATACCACTATCCACACCTGTCACGATAGATTAGATAGCATTTTTATCTCCTTACAAGAAAGTATCAACAAGTTATCTGAATGGTCTGAACTTAATCATATACGACTCCACCCCCCAAAAAACTAAATACTTATTAATTACTACCAGGCAAAAACGTCAAAATCTTTCTTGTAGCAATCATTACCTTTGTATTAATGGCGAAAATCTCGAGGAAGCTCATAACCATAAGATCCTAGGTGTTATTATTGATAACAATCTGTTATGGTCGAATCATATTGCGTTATTATGTAAACATATGTCCAGAAAGATTTACCAGCTTTCCAGAATGAAACACTTTTTAAATCAACATAGCCGTAAGTTGTTCTTTCATGCCTATGTTGAATCTTACATAAACTATGCCTCAACAATATGGAATTCCGCTAGTGATAATATTTTAAAACCTTAATTCAGTTTACATAGACGTGCCATTAAACTGATCCTCCTGAAGTCCTCCTCCCCTACTTTCTCAGAATATAAACATTTAGGAATTCTGCCTCTAAAATGGAAGCTAGTTTACAACAAAGCTATCTTTATGTTTAATATAATGTCCGACCGTGCCCCTATGGCTTTGAAAAATAGATTCGAAATGAAGAAGATTCGTCATGTTTACAAGATAAAAGTACCTCTTCCGAGAATAGATCTGTTTAAATCAAGCTTGTTGTACTTTGGTGGCTGCTTATGGAATTATGTTATAACTTCATTCGATGTAAATACAAGCCTCCGAGTCATTAAAAACAAATATCAAACACACCTTATGACGCAATACATGAACAGCATCTCCTGATCCTTATGGTAAGTGAATATTTACTTTTATATCCGGCCTCTCTCTCTCTCTCCTCTCTCCTCTCTCTCTCTCTCTCTCTTCTCTCTCTCTGTTTGAGTAGGGTTGGTTGTGAACGGAGGGGTAGATGGGGTGAGGTGGGTGTTTGTTACGAGGGGCGAGGATGGAATTGTTTGCAGAGAACACGGGATAGAGAGGAAAGGGGAATTGCGTGCGTATCTGGAGGGCGCAAAAATGTGTGTTGTACGCCCCCTTCCGGAACAGATTCTAGGTTTTAATATTGATTTACTATCATGTTGATTTATATTTGTGATTATTATGTGTTCTGTATTTCTATCTTTTTCAGATCATGCTATTCGATAAATGTAATGTTTGACAATGCATATGAATATATGTGCGCATGGTGTTATATTTGAATTGTAATGTTATCATTTTAAATCATTATCATTCATTACTATTGTTATTGCTATTATTATTGCTTGGAAAGGATTGTGCGACAGGTGGATGTTTGGTTAATGGTTGGGGTGTGGAGGGTGGCTTTTGTGTTTGAAATGTTTCTTTTTCATTTTTGAGGGCAAGATGCAAACAAGCCTGTCATGTGCTTATTCTTTTCCCTCATTAAACAACTTTCGTTCGTTCGTTCGTTCGTTTTCTCTCTCTCTCTCTCTCTCTCTCTCTCTCTCTCTCTCTCTCTCTCTCTCTCTCTCTCTCTCTCTCTCTCCCTGTTTGTCTGTCTGTCTGTCTATGTCTCTCAGACTCTGTCTCTGTTTATCTCCACCTCCCTCACCACCTCCTCTGTCTGCCTGTCTGTCTGTCTGTCTGTCTGTCTGTCTGTCTGTCTGTCTGTCTCTCTCTCTCTCTCTCTCTCTCTCTCTCTCCATCTCTCTCTTTGTGTCTCTATGTCAGTCTGTCTCTCTCTGTCTTTGTGTGTGTGTGTGTGTGTGTGTGTGTGTGTGTGTGTGTGTGAGAGTGTGTGTGTATGTGTGTGTGTGTGTGTGTGTGTGTGTGTGTGTGTGTGTGTGTGTGTGTGTGCGTGCGCGCATGCGCGCGCACCGCTATTGGTGTTATTGATGGAAAGAAATGGGGGACAGATTTCTGCCCCCTCCACCTCTCCATCCGCTCACTTGCATTTAAACAAAACTCATGTCTGTACTGGGAAGGATTTCCTCTTGTAGGGATTATGTGCAGGATCTTTTTGATTAAAGTGTTTTCCCTACTCTTTGCAGAAATTCGTATATACTTTTAATCACGTGTACATTCACACTCGCGCACTGTACCTTACCAGGTCAGTCCAGATACTGGCTTGGGGTTTGTCAGGATTCTTACATACTGCTTTATTTCTTGAGATTTTATGTCATTACATGCTCATTTAGGATATTTTTAAGCATTCTGATTTTTAAAAAAATTCATTCATCTATTCATTTTGCAGCCAAATTTACCGTTTCACTGAGAGAGGTTAAAAATGTCCTTCCGTAATCCCCTGTCTGTATAAATGATTCCTTACCTGAAATGTCAACGACCGTTGGCTAAAGAAAACACCAATACTGCTCTTGGATGACAAGGGAACATAACAACGCCCTTAACGTTAAATAAATAGGCTTCAACAGTTAGAGAGAAAGCTCTCGTAATGGAAAGGAGTACAAAAGAAAATATGCCCTCCCCCCTCGCCTCCCCGACCCCCCTTCTCATCACTATCTAATTGCAATGCCACCTCCCCCACCTCCTCCACTCGCACACACACACACACACACACACACACACACACACACACACACACACACACACACACACACACACACACACTTTGTCAAAGACCGGGAGGCGTTTGATAACAAAAATATCCAGAATGTTCTACAAAGCGCAAAATAATCAGGCAGACATATTTCAACGACCTGGGCCGCAATATTTGAAGGAAAGAAGCTCTTTCTGAGGAGATCTGTTCAGTGGGGTTTGAAATACCCTGGTTGCCCCACTCCACTCAGCCCCGAAGTTAGATGAGGGTGGACATCAAATGAAACCAAAAACAAAAAAAGGAAAGAAAATCACTTACGAGCCGGCTTTCTTGATGGGATGAAAAAGATTTAAGGCAAGACGAGTCTTTCATTGAAGCAGCTAATTCCCATCCCACCCCCTCCTCTGTCTCTGCCGTAGACCTCCCATTGAAAATGGTGAGATGTTTCTTTTAAAATTGTGAGAGAAGTGTTTGAAGCAGAGAAAGAGAAATGATTTTAACAGTTTGAATTCCATTTCCGAGAAAATGTTCCTGGCATACCCCCACCCCATCCCACCCATCTGACGAACTCCCCCCCCCCCCCCCCCCCCCCCCTATCCCATACACATACTTCTTTCCGTCATATATGAAGACGTTTTCAGTCGGACGAACTATGAATAGTTTTGATACGACAAGGAAACGTGCAATGGCTTTGGGTTTCAACACACTGGTTTCACTGTATTGACGGGGAACTGCTCTTGGGTGGCATGGGGCACGAAAGGAAAACATCTGTCCATCTTCCGACTTGTGGAAGCCTACAAGAAGAAAGTGTCGGGGATGGGGGTGAGGGGGAGGGGGGTGTTGGAGGTGCCAACAGCAAATGCTACCATATGTGGCAGAGCGAGCTGCAACGAGGAGTCAAATAGGTTGAAGGGCTCATCCGTCGTAGCGGGGCGGTCAGGAATTGTCAGTTACAGGCAGGAGTACACTATATATTTCCCCCGAGCTGTGATTAAGAAGAAAGAATAGGATAGAATAGGGAAAAAGAGATGGTGGGGACAAGAATGTGGGAGGGAGGGGGAGGGGGACATCACCCCCATTTTAATTGTAATTCTGACACAAAACTTTAATCCCACTTTCAATTTTCGGTCCATCAGATCAATAATTTTGGATTAAAACATACTTCTCTCTCTGTTTTTGTCACATGGTAGGGACACTTTATCGGCAGAAAATATTGAGAACTCGCAAAACGTGAGCGGAAAATATAATCTTATTATATTTCAGCTAATAGTTTCAATAGATTCAGGACTGAGGAATTTTAATTAAAAGGAAGTGAAGACGTTTTGACTCGTAACTTCTTAACTCCTCTTCCTCACCTTCCTCTCTCTCTCTCTCTCCTCCTCTCTCTCTCTCTCTCTCTCTCTCTCTCTCTCTCCTTCTCTCTCTCTTTAAACGCCTTCTTGACGGTAGACATTTGACTCCTTTATTCGGTAAGAAGAACGACTTCCTTTCGTTGCCCATTATTGCACAAAAGTTTCTTTCTGTCAAACGTTGAAGGATAATTTTTTTAAACCGAATGACATCCGACTCTCTTCTATTAGCATAACAGTGCGTTTTCAAAGCTCAGTGGAACCAGAGGATCTTGATGTCTGACGAAAAGGACCTCTAGTCAAGGAAGAGGGTATGAAAGGAAATCCTCCTCAGCAGCAGAGAGATCTCAAGGTTTATCGCATCTTGCAAACAGAGAAAAAATGGACTATCAGCAATTCATCCTTAGCACTTTGCTCTCATGGTGGGGGGGGGGGGGGGGGGGGGTGTCGTTGGACATCTTTCCTGACGGTCGTGACTATACTTTCTGCGACCGTTAGAACAGGATCAAGTCTATTCTGCTGGCAACCAAGTCACGTGACATTTTAGCAGACAGACACAATGGAATCATTTTTGTATTGCTCTTGTACATCTGCACATAATTTCTAGTCATATATTAACTGTTGCGTGATCAACTTCGGCGAATGATGGGGAATCTAGGTCAAGTGATTTTGTTCTGGTGCGTTACCATGAGTCATGCATCTGCGTCTGTATTTCAAGAGATGTAAATAGTTATTTTGTGGCTACATTAGCATAATATTAAAAAAAGTATTCATGTCAATAAGAAACAATCTTAATCTTTTATTGAATCCTCTCTCCCCCTCTCCCTCTCACTCCTCCCCCCCCTTTCTCTCTCTCTCTCTCTCTCTCTCTCTCTCTCTCTCTCTCTCTCTCATCACCCTGTCGTTCTGATAATTAGTTTGCCATTTGTATTCATTTTGCGTGAAAATTAATTTAGTGTGAAAAACAAAGCACCCCTGCTGTGCTTTTGGCTATCCACGCTTTTAGGATCTGATTGATTGATGAATCGACGAGTAAACTGAATGAATGACCAATCGACCAGCCAACTAATATAATAAGCTACCTAGTAACTAACCAATGAAGCAACCAACCAGTTTACAAACTGTGTCTAGTTAATGCTGCAGACACTGACATTTGCTATCTTTTGCTGTGTAGCTGATCACCTTTTCTTTTTCCTCTTTTAATGACAATGTACCCAAGTGGGGAGAAGGAGCAGTTAACAGATACCCCCCTCCCCCATCCCCTTCCCCCAACTTTCTTACCCCCACCCCCCTCTTCCCAGTAGACGGTTGCATTGTTGCAACAGATGAAACAATCGGTTCGTTGCAGAGTATACTGACCGACCGTCTCTCCAACCCCACGTTATAGTTAGATAACTTGTATTTTTTCGTTTACAACAGAAACAGAAACCAGATCTGAGCGACAACAAAGGGTTAGAGCTTCGACGGGCGTCCACCTGGTAGCCCACTGTTCTCCGTGACACCTGGAAGTGAACCTTTTCCATGAGGTGAGCCACGACGAGCGCAGACATGGCCGTGGCCAAACAGCTTGAAGGAGACAACTCTGTGGGGGTGTGAAAGAATCTGCAGGCAGCAGTATTCATCATGAAGGAAGCTGGACTCCATGTCTGAAGAGGCGATGGGTGACAACAGCATTCATCATCAAGGAAGCTGGACTCCGTGTCTGAAGAGGCGATGGATGACGACAGCATTCATCATCAAGGAAGCTGGACTCCATGTCTGAAGAGGCGATGGATGACGACAGCATTCCTCATCAAGGAAGCTGGACTCCGTGTCTGAAGAAACGATGGATGACAACGACTGAGAACCTGCTGTTTCTCCACCGCTGTCGTCACATACAATGTCCGCCATCCAAGTCCTGTCCCGCACGCACAGAATGACTGCACTTCTCATCCACAGGAAGGTAGGCACCCCTCCAAACCTGCTAAGGATAGCATTTCCAATCAGAGGAATATAACAGATTTCCGTCAATAGTATGCAAATGTGACCTTAATTTTATGGGCACTGTCGTCTGTACTCCAGAATTTCCACTGTCTTTGCATCTCTCTCTCTCTCTCTCTCTCTCTCTCTCTCTCTCTCTCTCTCTCTCTCTTCTCTCTCTCTCTCCTCTCTCTCTCTCTCTCTCTCTCGTATGTATACACGTGTCTACTAAAGAAGTGAGAAGGGAACAACCTTTGCAATGGATGGTGGCTCACTCATATGTATGTATGCGTGTTGGGGCCAGAAGGGAGAAAGAACACAATGCGTAGAACAGAAACACCAAACTTTCACTTTGTATAGACATCAAAAGACACAATGCATGAAATAATCTATGCATAGCCTCTGTTAATTACTAAATCAGCGGCATAGATATAGACGTGAGGCGTCAGCACTTAACACAGTATGAGATCTGGGCTTATGTCATGTTGACTTAGAGGTCAAAATAGATTTACATACTGTCACAAAAAATGTTCCCCATCTCTTATGTCCCAGCTATGTTTTGAGATTTGGATTGCCTGTATAACGTTGTTCTGGTTAAACCCTTCCTCCTGTTTGGGCAAGAGTCCAGGCTACCCATTGACGACCTCTTGGGACGTTCCACCACAACAGCAGGCACAGTGGACTGAATATGGCAACACCAACAGCGACTTGGGATAACTCACCAGGAGGCATTTGATCGTCTACGTGACATCTAGCCATGATCTCCAGGTTGGGGACCATGTCTACGTGCATGACTGGGTTCTAGGTCACAACAGGATCCAGGACTTCTGGCAGCCTGATCCACACTTTGTCACCACCAACCCACATGACCGGTGTACGCTGTCCTGCCAGATGGCCCAGAGAGGGTCGTCAACCAATGAGACCTCCTCCTAGCCGCCGATCTCCCAGATGAGGAACCGGAGCCTTTGCCATGGCAACAACCTGTACCTTTTCTGCTGACACCTTGGACACTGACTCCAAACAAGAGATGTTGTTGACGCCACATCCACATCCGAGGGCACAGGAACCAACTGGCGCCTGGTCCCCCTCATCTTCCAGCTGGTGTTCTCCCTCCGCCAGCCCCAGTGCCCTCTCCACGGAGGTCACAACGCCTCAAGAATGAGGTAAGGCTCTGGATGAACAGAGACTGAACATAACGTACATACAGGTTACCCTGCTACCCGTAGACAAATATCGTGACTTTCGATTATGCATTAAGGCATTTTTTCATGCCATAATATCATTAATTTTTTCTCATGATTACTTATTCATGTTTGCTTTTAGGTACTATTCTATTTTCATTAAGATAATTTTGTTCCAAGCCCATGCTGACCATACTCCATAGCTGACGCTTTGGCGCAGATGCACAAACAGAGCACATAACATTTCCGCATGATGCGCAAAGCATAATCGTGTAGGTGTCCACCTTGTTTATCCCCCCTACGTTCAAAATTCCTGTACAGTGCCGAGCCACTTCCCACACCAGAATTAAGCATAGTCTGCCATCACAGACGTTGGGTTACACTTGATGGGGGGGAGGAAGTGTATGGATAGAGTTGGGAGAGAAGGGATAATTATGGAGTAAGATATCGGTAATATGTGGAAAGTTGGTATGCATAATACGTAAGGGAATATGATCTTTGATGGAAAGAAGCGAAACGAGTGAAGCGGAAAGCCGCTTTTCATTAATAGGTTATCTTCTATTGTGGGAGTAAATGTGGATATAGCCAAAAAGCCCAGTGAGAAGTTCAAAGCATGGAACAGGGTTTTTATTTATTTGCCTCTTTGACACGTGTATTGTTCACAAGGCTACGTGAGCACCTCTAAATGACCTCATTTGCTGTGCAGACATTACGAGGACGTGGCTCCAGGAGTTCGATTCCACACTACACTACACTACACTACACTACACTACACTACACTACACTACACTACACTACACCACACCACACCACACCACACCACACCACGCTACACCACACTGCACTACACTACAGCACACTACACTACACTACACTGCACCACACTACACTACGGTACACTACACTACACTGCACTACACTGCACTGCACTGCACTGCACTGCACTGCACTGCACTACACTACACTGCACCACACTACACTACACTACACTACACTACACTACACTACACTACACTACACTACACTACACTACACCCCCACCGGGGTCTGCCCTGGGGGACCTGGGTGGGGTGACTTATTTTTAGTTCTCAGGGTCACCCTCTTGTGCCCCTTGAGGGTGGGACTTTGTTTTAAGTGGGCTTTCTTTTTCTCTGTTTTTTGTGTTTGTTTTTTTCTGCCTACCCATGGTTCTTTCACCTGCATTTCTCTTTCAACATTCTCCTTATTAATCTGCAGTTTTCTGTTTTGTCTATCTTCTGCCTTTACGGATCTTTATCCTATTCTTTTCCTTTTTTCACAAGTCTTCTGTAGCACTTTCTCTGTTTTCTCTGTGGCCTCTTGGTCCACCGTGTTGACCGTGCGGTGCGGTGCGACCCGTGTCGGGGGAGAATGGTGTCCTGGTGGTTGAGAGGAATCCGGAGTAGGATCCGCGCCCCTCAACTTGTCACTTTGGCCCGGACTTCCCCTAGACTGGGGGCAGTATGGGGCCCAATGCTGTCAACCGGTCGCCTCCACAGTGTGGGCATGGCATGGGTCAAACCGTGTGCCACGTTGCTTGCCCTGGAAGCCAGGTGAGTGGCCTCCTGTCTGTCCTCGGCAGTTGGTCATGAGCCTGGTGGATGGGGTGCAGCGCGTGCCACGCAGTGTATACCTGCACTATAACCCTGGTGTTTCCCTTTGCTGGAGGACCGCTTAGGGGCCCATGTGGGCACTCGATGGCGGGTGGAGAGTAGGGGAGGTGAAGTTTTTTCCTTTCATTATGACAACTAAACAACTACCCCCTAACAAAAAGAGAAGAAGCGATGATGGACATGGCACGCTCATGGACGAGACTATGAGTAGAGATTCAGATTCAGATAACGAGATAAGAGAAGTGGCAAAGAGAAAGGGTATCCAAAACACATGGCCAAGCTTCCTTTTAGTGGAAGCAAAAAGATCCGAAAGAATCCATTGCTCGGATTTCTCCGTTCGCTGTTTGCAAGTGGTTCGAGGGAGTTTCGTCCACAGGATTTAAAATGATTAAAAGACTCTGATCTGGTAGTTACCTTGTTAACTGTGCTACGGAAGCGGCGTCTCGGTTGCTGCTGAAAAGGGATGGTTCTCAACTCATGCAGATCACAGTTAAGGTTTCCATTCACCCCTTTCTCAACTACTCGAAAGGGGTAATCAGATGTGTTGACTTGGCTGGAGTTGCTGAATCAGAAATTCGGACTGAGATGGAAAGTCAGGGTGTTCTGCAGGTCCATAGAGTTAAAATCTCTAAAGGAAGTGACTTAATCGAAACCAACACGCTATTCTTGACTTTTGCTATGCCATCTTCCCCAGAGTTTGTCAAAGTGGGTTATGTCCGAGTGAAAGTTACGCCTTTTCTACCATCTCCTTTAAGTTGTTTCAAGTGCCAACGCTTTGGGCATTCCAGCCGAGCTTGTCGGGGTCAGGAGATTTGTCGTGACTGTGGACAGAAGAAGCATGATGAATCTTGTATATGTGCTGTATACTGTGTCAATTGTAAGGGTGATCATCCAGCAAATTCAAAAAGTTGTCCAGTGTGGAAAAAGGAATGCGAGATTCAAAAAGTAAAGATTGAGAGGAAATGTTCCTTTTTTTAGGCTAGAAGGTTAGTGGAGGTCAGGACTCCTTCGGTTGCTACTTATGCACAGAAGGTGGTCAACGATTCTGCGAACTGGTCACCGGGTGATGATATGGGAGTAGCTCCATTCACTGCTCTGGAGAAGAAATTGACAGAATTGTTAGCATCGGTTTTGGATCGGCTTACAACTCTTGAACAATCAGTTGAGGTTTTGTCTCAGAAATGCAATAGTGTTCCGACCAGCAGTGTACAACAGGCTTCAGTCCCTGCTGGTGAGGGAAGAGGTGTTTCAGTCGTACAAAGTGCTGTGGATCAGAGGTCAGGGGTGAAGGATCAGAGGAAAGAGATGTCCCCTCGCTCACAGGCCAATAACAGCAGTACGAGACAGGCACGCAGTGAGGAGCGTCCTTTTCGGACTCCAGACCCTCCTAGGGGAAAATCTCGAAGTCAGGTATTTGGTGCAGCAGGTTTCAGTCCAGTAAGAGCAAATTCCAAGCATGGCAACAAACAACTTAGAAATCTATCAGGAGCATCGGCTTCTGATCTTGTCTCGAAGAACCGTTTTAGTTCTTTGGTGGACAGTGAAGTTTCTGGAGAAGAGGGCTGATAGATTTTCTTTTAACTACCCAACATGGACATACTCCAGTGGAACATAAGGGAGTTAGAGGGTGATAGATTTCTTTTAACTACCCAACATGACATACTCAGTGAACATAAGGAGTTAAGCAAATTGTTGGGACCTTGAGCTATTATTGACAGAGTATAGATCTTCGGTAATTGCTCTTCAGGAAACCCTTTTAACTGCAAGTAAGAAGCATGAGATTCATGGTTTCTCCTGCTTACTCAAGCCAGCTTCTGCAGACTTTTCAAGGAGAGGCGTTTCTCTTTATATTCATAATTCGGTACTGCATACAGAAATTCCACTTCAGACGGATCTGGAAGCAGTGGCAGCTCGTATCTCGTTAAACAAGGCCGTTACGATATGCTGTTTGTATCTGTCTCCATCTTTTGTGATTTCAAAGGGTCAGTTGGATGGTTTAATTTCTCAGCTCCCTCGCCCATTTCTTTTATTGGGTGACTTGAATGGCCATTCACCACAATGGGAAAGTAACTGCACCAATTCCCAAGGGAAAGTTCTTGAAGATTTTATATCGGATCATGATCTCTGTCTTCTGAATTCAGGCTCACCGACCTTTTGTTCTCCTTCTGGTTCTTTGACTCACTTGGATATGTCTATTTGCGACCCTTCTTTATTTTTGGACTTAGAGTGGCAGGTTCATTCGGACCTAAGCGGGAGTGATCACTTCCCGATTTTTATTTATTTTACGAAGCAATTGCAGGAGTCCCCTCGGGAAACATGGAAGTTTCGCTCTGCAGATTGGAGTCTTTATCAGCAACAGATTTTAAGTAGACTGCCTATGAATCTGTTGCAGAGTTATGATGTTCCTGTTTTGCAGTTCACTAAAGTGATTGTAGAGAGTGTTAAGGAAGCTATTCCCAAGTCCCGTGATAAACCAAATGATGTTAAGACCCCTTGGTATGATAAAGAGTGCAAAACTTTGAAGGGTAAGAGAAAGGGTGCTCAAAGACTTTTTGCTAGGTTTCCTATGGTGGGGAACAAAGTTAAACATCAGGCGTGTACTAAGAAGAAAGAATCTTGGAAAAAATTTTGTTCAAATCTGTCCTTTAAGGTCAATTCAATTAAAGTCTGGAAACTAATCCGTAAGATTAAGGGAAAGTCGGTTACATCAGTTATAAAATGTTTGCAAGTAAACGGATCGAATATTACTAATAAAAAGGAGGTTGCTAACTTGTTAGCTGTTACTATCCATCACAATTCGTCAGCTGATCATTATTGCAAGGGATTCCAGCGCATCAAAATATCAGCAGAGTCAAAATCTTGTTCCTTTGTGCCAGATAGTTCTGAGGATTACAACTGCGTTTTCAGCATGGATGAGTTAAAGGACGCCATTTTGAAAGCCAACAACTCAGCTCCTGGACCAGATGACATTCATTATCAATTTATTCAACATTTGCCAGCTGAGGGTTTAAAGGTGTTGTTGTCTCTGTTTAATCATGTTTGGTGTTCAGGATATTTTCCACCTTCTTGGAGAGAGGCGGTTGTTATCCCTATTCCTAAACCAGGGAAAGATCATTCGGATCCTAACAACTGTCGTCCTATAGCTCTCACTAGTTGCTTATGTAAAACTATGGAGAGAATGGTATATTCTCGATTGTTATGGCAGTTAGAATGTCAGGGGGCCTTAGATGTTTCCCAGTGTGGATTTCGGAACAACCGCAGTACTACTGATCACCTGGTTCGATATGAGTCTTTTATCAGGAATGCTTTGATTAATGGAGAACATGTAGTTTCTATTCTTTTTGATTTAGAAAAAGCTTATGACACAACATGGAGGCATGGAATTCTTCGGGACTTGAAGGCACTTGATTTCAAAGGTAATTTGCCAGTGTTTATTGCTAATTTTTTGTCTAACAGGCATTTCAGTGTTAGACTTCATTCGACCTTTTCGGATCCTTTTGAGCAGGAGATGGGTGTCCCTCAGGGTAGCATCCTTTCTCCACTTCTGTTCAATCTCAAGATTAATAACATCGTTCAGTCAGTAAAGTCTGGAATTGATAAGTCATTGTTTGTTGACGACTTCTCCATCTCTGCCAAGGGGAAAACTTTGGCTGCAGCTGAGCGTCAACTTCAGTTGTGTGTTAATCGTGTTCAGCAGTGGGTTACCGAAAATGGATTTAAGTTTTCAGCTACTAAGACAGAGTGTATTCATTTCCATAGGAAAAGATCTCAGGTCTTAGAACCAGCTATCAGTCTCAATGGTCAGGTAATTAAAGTTTCCAAACAAGTGAAATTTTGGAGGGTTATTTTTGATAATAAGCTTTCTTTTTTGCCTCACATTAAGTACATTAAACAATCTTGCCAGTCAGGTTGGAATGTTTTGAAGATTATTAGTCACACTGATTGGGGTGCAGACAAGCGAACTTTGTTGCGATTGTATCGGGCTCTGGTGAGACCAAAGCTAGATTATGGGTGTGTGGTATATGGTTCTGCACGAAAGTCTTACCTCAAAGCTCTTGATCCAATTCATCATCAAGGACTGCGGATTGCTCTGGGAGCACTTCGCACATCTCCAAAAGAGAGTTTGTATGTTGAATCTGGTGAACCCCCTCTGGAGCTAAGGAGATTGTGTCTTTCCATGAATTACTATCTGAAACTGAGGGCTAATCCAGAAAACCCTGCCTATGATATTGTCATGAACCCGCCTTTTAGAGCCAAATATGACAAAGCCAAATGAGATTCCTCCACTGGGTATTCGTATTTTGCCCCACTTCGGGGCAGCTGGCATTGACCTTGATGCTGTTGATGACGGTCCATTACAGACTGATGTACTTCCCTGGAAAGTCGCCAATCCAGAGATCAATTTATATTTAACTCAATTTCGAAAGGAGGTCACCTCGAGTGCTGCATATAAACAGCTTTATCTTGGGCAATGTGAACTTTATAAAGATTTTATAAAGATTTTTACAGATGGTTCTAAAAAAGTGAGAGGGCTGCAGCTGCCATTGTGTGTGATAACAGTTTTCAGGAGCCTACTTTGTTAAGATTGCGGGATTGGTCGTCTGTTTATACTGCTGAACTGAAGGCTTTAAATCTGGCCCTCAGTGCGGTGTCCAGGTCAGATCAGAATGATTTCCTTATTTTATCGGATTCATTGTCGGCACTGTCGGCTTTATCGACAACAGAAGTTTCACATCCAGTTTTGGCTGATATTCATGATCTTCATACTCAGCTTGTTTCTTCGGGAAAGCATATAGTTTTCTTGTGGGTCCCCAGCCATATGGGAATCTATGGTAACTCAGTGGTGGACAAAGCAGCCAAACAAGCTCTCGGTGCAAGTCTTTCCAGGAGGCCTATGCTGTTTGTTCCTCACTCAGATCTACGTCATAAATCTAGTTTGTATTGTCGTGAACTGTGGCAGAGTGAATGGTCTAATCAAATTCATAATAAATTGTTTAAAATTTGCCCAGATTTAACCAATCCTTTCTCATCGGTGGTACGTAACCGTAAAGAGGAATCGGTTTTGTCACGGTTACATATTGGGCACAGCTATATAACGCACAGTTGGATACTCAGAAGGGAAGACCCCCATGGTGTGTTGCGTGTGACAGCTTGTTCAGTGTTAATCATTTTTTGACAGAATGTGCTGATTTGATGTGTATCAGAGAGAAGTTCTTTTCCACCAGTGATTTATCAGTTCTTTTTCATGAGATTTCAGTAGATCTTATTTTTTTCTTTTTTGAAAGAGGTAAACTTATTTTATAAAATATAGTGTTTTAATAATGTATACAGGTGTCGTTGGAGTTGAACAGATAATTGTGGTTTTGTCCTCATAAATTTTAAGCGATGTGTTAATACTAGTGTGGGTATTTGTATCTAGAGACTCAGCAGATATGATAGCTGAGGTCCTGATTTGGCTCTTAGTAGTCCGCTGGACCCTATAAACACTAACTAACTAACTAACACCACATACACACACTACACTGCACTACACTACACTACACCACACACACTACACTACACTACACTACACTACACTACACTACACTACACTACACTACACTACACCACACCACACCACACCACACCACACACACACACACACACACGCACACACACACACACACACACTATACTATATTACACTACACTACACTACACACACACACACACACACACACACACACACACACACACACACACACACACAATCATTATGAAGCACTAAAACTGTATCACCCAACATGTGCGTCATGTATGTTCCCAATTCAACTTCACTGACAGTGGAAGCACTGAGAAAGGAAGATATGCCATCACAAAGACAATGTCCACTCGGCATCCTTCCAGTCAGCCTCTTACCATCAGCAGACAACTCTTTTGGCCACAACAACAACAACAACAACAGCAACAACAATAACAACAACAACATCAACAACAACAGCAACAACAACAACAGCAACAACAACAACAACAATAACAACAGCAATAACAGCACCAAGAACAGCAACAACGACAACAATAACAACAGCAATAACAACAACAACAGCAGCAGCAAGAACAAGGATGAAGGATCGCTGCAAATTGCACTGACATATTGGAATGAGTTATAGAACTTACACATATTGAATCCATTCTGCACTAAACGTTTTTATTCTGCATTT
This sequence comes from Conus canariensis, assembly GCA_033310375.1. Classification (NCBI taxonomy): domain Eukaryota; kingdom Metazoa; phylum Mollusca; class Gastropoda; order Neogastropoda; family Conidae; genus Conus; species Conus canariensis. Next base: position 47,252,958 of record CM065743.1, on the reverse strand, counting down.
ATTATTAAAAACAAATATCAGTAGTTCAGCAAGTGCAACGACTTGCGCCTATGATGAATAATTCCGAAACAGGTAACAAGATGTAAATGATATTTCAAGAAATATCGATTTGCTGAGCTTTCAGCAGCTGCCATCTTAATTTGTTTCTTTTTTCTGTGGAAACGTTTTAGTTAAAAGTTTTGACAAGCTTTCATTTGTGTTTTATATCAGTGTTCTCTATTTTTGTATTATTAACGATATGCAAACTGCTAGGGACAATGTAATGTGTACAGATTGGACAGAGGTTCAGCCCTGCTCTCTTTCTTACATTCTTGCGGTCATCGTTATGGACAGTCTATCTGATGGAAATTAGACAAATGGTCACTTTTGGTTCTGTTGCATGCGGTGTTGTTGCTGTAGCTTTTGTTTTAAACGATTTTAGTATAGATGAGACAAAATGCCACCTCTGAACCCAGTCTTTGTATTGTTGTTAGTGTTTCCTTTGCTGTCGTATGACTATATATATATATATATATATATATATATATATATATATATATATAAAATAAACTAATAAATTCCAAGGGTAAGTACCGAGCACCATTCCAGCAACTTACAGAGCAGCTTGGTGTTGCAATGACTGCAAGAAATATTCAATCATAAACAAAGCTTGCTCTTATGTCTTAGATTGAAGAAATAGGGGGAAATAAGCATTCATATCTGCAGTGATAGATACTTCTGCCTAACTAACAGTATGTGCTTGAGTGGGTGAATGGGGAAAATAAAATAAATGCTTCTCAACATGGGCCTTCAGCAAGCTTATAGTCTCCAAGGGGGAGACAATCTCCAATGGGGTAGGGAAACTCACTAACATATAACTCCTGGTCAGATACCGATATTTCGAAACCTGATTGTTTCTCCTCAGTGACCGCGGAAAGCGGTAATTTGACTCCTCTGCCTTTTCGGTTTTAAGAAGAACGCTATCGCAGAAAAGGCTGGTGTGCAATACCGTGGTATGTTTGTTGAGTTTTCAAAAAACCAACCAAAGGTGCCACCTAAGAAGCAAAAGAAAATCATGAAAGAGCAAATCAAACTACATTTACTTGTGAAAAGTAGAAAATATAAAAAAGATAACCTCTTAAGACACAAGTGCTGAGGGCCAGTTGTTGGAATGAATACGCAAGGGACTAAATTACAATAAACTAATAAATTCCAAGGATAAGTACTGAGCACCATTCCAGCAACTTACAGAGCAGCTTGGTGTTGCAATGACTGCAAGAAATATTCAATTATAAACAAAGCTTGCTCTTATGTCTTAGATTGAAGAAATACGGGGAGATAAGCATTCATATCTGCAGTGGTAGATACTTCTGCCTAACTAACAGTATGTGCTTGAGTGGGTGAATGGGGAAAAATAAAATAAATGCTTCTCAAAATGGGCCTTCAGCAAGCTTATAGTCTCGAAGGGGGAGACAATCTCCAATGGGGAGGAAACTCACTAACATATAACTCCTGGTCAGATACTGATATTTCGAAACCTGATTGTTTCTCCTCAGTGACCGCGGAAAGTTTTTTTTTTTTTTTCGTGGAAACTAGAAAGACAGATCATTTGGCTTTCCTTTGTATGTAGTAATTTGGTTGCTGTGGCTACAGTTTGTGTATTTATGTTTCCGCGCATGGTCACGGTGACCGTATTCTCTTCTGTTGTACTGCCGTTGATGTGTTTATAGTCGTTGTTAGGGACAATGTAGCTTTGGATAATTCGAGAGAGTTTCTCTCTCCAAAGATGAAACATGTTGTGCTACAGTGGTTTTAAAGAAAGATTAGCATAGCAACACCTGTGTATGTGCTTATCTAAAAGGTAGATATCTGATGCACCGTGCTATATAGAGGTACTCATAAAATAGTACAATTCCTTTGCATGTGATGTCCAGTTTACATATACATATGAGTGTCAAACATGGCGTGGGATTTTAATACACTAATCTGTAAAGAAAGACACAAAATGCAGTAGGCAACTGTTCGTGTTCCTTTGGGCAAGAGAATGGTAGTCGGCGTCCTGTGGATACTCGAACCAGGGCAATGATGAAAAAAAGGATGAATACAAAGGGTGTGTGTGTGTGTGTGTGTGTGTGTGTGTGTGTGTGTGTGTGTGTGTGTGTGTAAGGGGGGGGGGAGTAGGAAGGGAAGTTGGGATACGAGTTGCATCTACCCGGTAAAATGCATTCAAGCAGTGGAGTCAACGCATAAAAGGACCGACCTATGACATTTTGTGATAAGGATGAAGGTTGGGGGCATACCAGGCATTCGTTCTCTGTAGAGAACATACAAATGTCCGTCCTTAGTGATCACACATGGACTGGAGCAAGAAAGGTTTGCACCTAGCTGCACATGAGGATTTGAACCAACACACTCCCCTGTCTTGCTCTAGGTATAGAACCCTGTGATATATAATGACTTGTATGATGATGACATTGATAACAACGACAACGACGACGATGACAACAATGAAAGTGGTGGTCATGATTGCGATGATGATGATGATGATGATGATGGGTATGAGAATGATGATGACGACGAAGGCCACCACCAATACCATCACCACCACCGCCATCACCACCACCTCAAGAACAGTTATATGATAATAATAATAATAATAATATAATATAATAATAGCAATAACATTAATAATAGTAATGATGATAATAATAATAATAATAATAATTTCTTCTTCTTCTTCTTCTTGTTATTATTATCATTATAACAATGATCATAATGGTGATGATGATAACAACAACAATAACAATAGTGATTAAAATAATAATAATTATTATTATAATTATAATCATTATTATTATCATAATAATCATAACGATAATTATAATTTATGTAATGAAAGTTATAATAACAATATAATAATATAATAATAATAATAATAATAATAGTGTTGTTGTTATTATTATTATTATTATTATCTATTATTATTATTATTATTATTATTATATTTAATAATAATAATGATAATCATACTAATAGTAATGATAATCATAATAATGGTAATACTTGTTATAATAAAAATAATAATGAGGAGGAGGAGGAGGGTGATGTTTGACATATAATACTAATAATAGTAATAATAATAATCATAATAGCATTAATAATTATATAATAATAATAGTAATTTTTCATTACAATTATGATGATAATGATGAGAATAATAATGTTAATAATAATAAAAAATAATGATAATGATAATGATAACTGTAATTATTATTGTCATTATGAGAAAAAATGATAATAATAATAATAACAATTACAGTAATAATGATAATATAATGATGAAAATAGTAGTGATAATAATGATAATGATAATAATAATAATAATAATAATAATAATAATAATGATGATGATGATGATGATGACAATGCATAATCTATTCTAAGTGTCGAACATCTGTGTCCTGGACCGACTGCTCTTGAAATTGATTGAAACCCTTTCAACCAAATCCAGATCTTGTTCAGACTTTTTTCTCTCTCTCTTTTAAGGTGGGACAGGACAGAAAGTGTTTTTGATCAAACAATGTCCAGCTATCTTTCTTAATCGTCTTCCACTAATGATGTTGTGTGACGACAGCTTGGATACACCCTAATTCTCATTCACAGTGTATTCTGGGATATTGAGAGAACGGCTTCCCGTTCAAGGGAACTAATTTTGACGGTCTGATTCAAACCAGGCCACGAAAGGGATGACAGAGTATGCTTGTCAGTACAGAGTATAAAGATCCGTGGAACCAAATAAAGCAAGATTTCACCACGGTCACACACCAGGACAAAGACAACATTTACCATATCATGTGCACAGCACCAATGAATTTTACGTCGTCTCCACCAACTTATTTAGCCAATAAAAATTTTGGTTATTTCATGTTTCAGGTCTCTTATATTTAGCAAATCAACAAAACTTTTGTCATTGCCTGTGGTAGACTGACTAGTCTATGTTACAACGCTTTCTGACACATTTTGTTCAGTTACTACATTGGCATAAACCCCGACCCCTTTGTACACAGTTTACCGCACCTCGAAATGTTTGTTCTGATTGCTTGGTTGCTTTTTTTTTTTTTTTTTTTTTTTTTTTTTTTTTTTTGGGGGGGACTCCTTACTTACCTGTGAAGGTTTTGCTGCCTAAATGCACCCGAATAGAGACAAAAACAAACAAACAAACAAACGAACAAACAGAACACTATCAAATGGCACGTGAAAAGTATGTGGAGTCTGTGCATACGACAAAACTTCCCATCTGCACGAGACAAATTGCTTATTTGAAACTTCCACTATCAGACCACTTTTTGAAACGTAACATTTTCTTTCAAACCTTTACAACATCATTAGAAAATGGTCCGTCTGCTAACTCCTCTCCTGTGTCAACTGAAAATTGTCTTCCGTTTTACAGCTTGAAATACGTCAAACCCAAATATGGTTATACCTTAAAGCAGAGCCGAAATTCGGACCCACATTGTCATGATTAATTCTTAACTGGGTATTTTTCCATTCTAATAGATCGTCATTTATAACTGCTGCTCTGAAATTATCGCAGCCTGATGAACCTTACAACCATTGCGGTCTTTTCAATACCAGATGTATTTATCACTCCCATTAAAAAGAAAAAAAAGAAAAAGGAAATGCTGCTTTTTTTCTATTCAGTTCATCAGCTTTGTTCTCTTCTCTTACTAATCCTACACAGTTTAGAATGAGGCCGCTGCCACGAGTCACATTTTATTGTTTTGGCTATCTGGCTTCGATTCTTACATTTGGAATCAATCACGCAAATAATATTCACCATGAATCAAACAGAACCGACACTTTCCCTTTAAACTTGGAACACACACACACACACACACACACACACACACACACACACACACACACACACACACACACAAACAACAACAACAACAACAACAACAACAATAACAACAACCGGTAAACCTCCAAACCAGGCACGAATAACATAGTATCCCAAATACGTATTGGTTCCATATGCACCCACATGCGAATTTCAGTGAATGGTCGCTCATCGCTTCCGATATCAAACACTCCTAAATGGCCGATCAACTCTTCTCAAACTTAACACTCCTAATTGAATGTACAACTCTCATTTTCTTAACTCTGTGAGCTATCGATCCGGATTTTTGTTTTCACCTATGCCTTGTAGTAGAGTGGACAAGACAACAGACGTTCATCATTTTTTTTTTGTTGTTGTTGTTGTTGTTGTTTTTGTTTTTGTTTTTTTGTGTTTTTTTTTGTTTTTTTTAAGAAGAACATCAGGAGAGCGGTGCTGGTATACCACCCTGTTTTCAGCAAAAACAATGATCATCTGCCAGCGAGCGAAACCATCAGCATTTTTCACATTGCAGAATTCCGCTGCCATCGCCTATTCGACACTAATCCACATTTACTACGCCAACGTTGTAGAGAACATAGAAAGTGAAGTGTGCCTTGTGTTAGGTTGTCCTATTCTGCAAAACTTAAGAGCTCAATATTTCCCTTTAAAGTATTAGAAAGTACCGAATCAGTTCATGTCAGTGAGTCTATTGATATGCACTCGTGAACAAACAGTCGGAAAGCTGTCGATTCATTTACTTGAAGCATTCAAAAGCGGTTTTTTTATGTTATTTCAGGATAGTTACTGGATATGTGAATGCTGGCTCTGTGTAGTTATGGTAATTCTGTGACAGACAGACAGACAGACAGCTAGACAGATAGATAGATTTTTTTTTTTTTTTTTTTTTTTTTTGGCTGTCCCAACATTTGTGCCACCTCAAAGGCAGTGCACCCACGCCGCTCATTCTGAGCTGGCATGAGTAAGCGCTCCCTCCGGAGGGCGCCACCACGTCTGTCCAACGACAGCCTCATGAACTCGCCGATACCGGTGACCCCGACCAAGGTCACAGACGAGGAGAGTACATCGAAACTGTGGTCAACAGGAGAGCAGGGCATGAAGGGTCACAGACTTTGAGACTTGTTTTAATACTGATCAATGAGAATGAGGACGATAAAGATGATGCTATGGATTTCCATTTCGGTCTGAGACTACATGACAGGGCTGTACTCCACGCCTTCTTTCATAACATAAACCACACCCGGGAGATACACACAACGTTTGTCAAGAAATTTGAGCAACACTCTGTGGTCCCAGTCTTCCCAACTGAGCCGGTAGCAAATCGAACCCGCGACCTCCCAGTCGGGAGTCTGCGACACTAACCACTTCGCCAGTGCGGCTGGTTTACAGATAGATAGATTGATAGATTGATTGATTGATTGATTGATAGACACATACATACAGATCGATAGATACATAGGTTGACAAATAGACAGGCAGAGAGACAAGCAGACAGACAGACAGACAGAGACAGAGAGAGAGAGAGAGAGAGAGAGAGAGAGAGAGAGATTGCACCAAAGAAACATACTATTTGAAGACTGTTTCACCACTTGCACACAATATTGCCACGTTGTGCTTTATTACAAACATTCTGTATACACTGTGAAGTTAACAACACGGCAAGGAACTCGCGACCCAAGCTATGAGCTTACTTTATCATGAAAAAAGAAAAAGAAAAAAAAAACATGTTGGATAGACTACAACTAGAGCTATTATACATTATGCCTTCATTGTAATGTTAGCATTTTACATAAGCAGACATTAAACACATAGAAATGTTTTGCTACTCATATAGAGTATAAAGGCAATGGTTTTACTTCATCAGGGTGTAATCATTAACAGGCAATCTTTCCGTTTTTTGTAAAGACACAGAATGACATCAATAATTTCATTCCTGTAATAAAACGCTGCAGTCTTTCTATAAGCTGTAAACTGTCCAGATAATTGTGGAGACCATGTAAGGGCTGACATCAACTGTCTGACCAAATACAATCTCAAGGTGAAATCACACTGACCGGTTCATATCATAAACAGAGGGGACAGTGGACAGACACTGAATTTGCTAAAGACCGACTACAAAGGGAGAAACGGTCTGCGTCAGGTTACAGTGAAGACAGCCTCTGAATAGTGCAACCCTCCCAGACGATTTCAGCGTCCATCATATCTTTGTTCCTCAGCTGATGATGTCGTGATTGTGGAACCAATCTTGCAGTTCTAAACAGCATAGTCTGGCTCAGGGATGGTGGCAGCGGTAGTGATGGTGGAGGGATAAACAACATAGTCTGGCTCAGGGGTGGTGGCAGCGGTAGTGATGGTGGAGGGATAGATCAAGTGCTTCTTCAGTATTTACTAGTCACCTGTCATTGCTATGCTGTGAAATACATACTTATGAGGGAGAGTTCAATTGTAACTGATACCAGTTCAGTGACACGGCAATTGTCCTGGTCTGTATGTGTGTGAGGATACCAATGCCACTCCTAAGGTAAAAAGGATTCCAATCTGTCAATCACATAATTATAATTTGTTGATGATAGTTGCAAAGTGAGACGACTGCAGGCGGAAATCTAAACAAATCTTAAATAAATGTTAGCGAACCGCCCAGAGAAACGTGGACAAACGAGTCACAAGACAAAACACAACGCGTTTCGACCTCTTAGGCTAAGTGAATTTTCGTTGTTTTATTCGTTTCTGTCTCACCTGAAGAAGACATAAGAGGTCGAAACGCGTTGTGTTTTGTCCTGTGACTCGTTTGTCCACGTTTCTCTGGGCGGTTCGCTAACATTTATTTCAGATTTGTTGATGATAGTTTCATGGTCTGTCAGTTACGTAATTTACAAACAGTTGATGATGAGGTCATGATCTGTCTGTCATGTAAACATAATTACGATGCTGATATGGTGTAGTAGTCATGTAAGCTATACATTAATGATGGTGGTGGTGATGATGATGATGATGATGATGACGATAACGATAACGTCACACTGTCCGTATGTCAACTATAAATGTTGATGACGATGACGATGTCAGTATATTTAACAACAGACTGTTTATGATGATGATGATGATGATGATGATGATGATGATGATGATGATGATACACTTCCGGTTAAGTCAACCGCACACTGTTGATGATGAGACAACACACTCCCGGTTAAGTCAACCACAGGTTAATGATGATGATGATGATAATGGTGATGATGATGATGATGGTGATGGTGATGATGATGATGAGACAACACGGTGTAAACTCAATCAAGCACAGACTGCTGACGGCCTTTCCCGGACAGGTAGATTCAAACACTCAGGCCCGTTTCTGGCCCCCCACTGTTCTCATAAACAGGACCTGGAAATTCACACACACACACACACACACACACACACACACACACACACACACACACACACGACGTTATATATATATATATATATATATATATATATATATATATATATATATATATATATATACATATACATATATATAGAGAGAGAGAGAGAGAGAGAGAGAGAGGTAGATGGATAGAGAGAGAGAGGGAGAGAGAGAGGTAGATGGATAGATAGATAGAGGTACATATAGAAATATATAAATAAATACTGAATGTATATATATATATATATATATATATATAGAGAATGGTACTGAGGATCAGCGCAATCTTAAAAACAGTGCTCAACCACAGTGGGAGCGACATTTGTTATATTAAAAGCAAGTTAAAATCAAGCTTCTAAAAACATCTACAAATTTGTTTCACGCTGTGCGGTCGTCAGGATGTGATGAGCTTGTGTTGCCAGTGCCACGTATATATATAGCTAGCTGGTTTGCTGTTGTTTTTTTCCCCGTGCTACATGTGTTTCTCAGGTGTTGGTTTTTTTCGCTGATAGGAACTTCCATCTGTGTCTGCAATTGTTAACCATTTCTGTTCTAACATTTAGAGTTGCCAACTGTGGTTTACATAGTATAATGTATTTCTCTGTTAGGCATAGATTGCATTTTTTTGAAATGTTGTTGTATGATGCTGCTCTTTTTAAAATTTTCCAAGATATGTTGTAGTCTATGTTTTTTTCTTTAAGTTTCCAAATGTATTTACTCAATTCTGTTTGGTTTTTGTATCTTTCTTTGTTGAATGATTGTTTATGGTTTGCATATCTAGTTTTGAATTGGTTTTCCGTGATACCTACATATGTTTCTTTTGCGTTCTCAAATTCAATTCAAAACTAGATATGCAAACCATAAACAATCATTCAACAAAGAAAGATACAAAAACCAAACAGAATTGAGTAAATACATTTGGAAACTTAAAGAAAAAAACATAGACTACAACATATCTTGGAAAATTTTAAAAAGAGCAGCATCATACAACAACATTTCAAAAAAATGCAATCTATGCCTAACAGAGAAATACATTATACTATGTAAACCACAGTTGGCAACTCTAAATGTTAGAACAGAAATGGTTAACAATTGCAGACACAGATGGAAGTTCCTATCAGCGAAAAAAACCAACACCTGAGAAACACATGTAGCACGGGGAAAAAAACAACAGCAAACCAGCTAGCTATATATATACGTGGCACTGGCAACACAAGCTCATCACATCCTGACGACCGCACAGCGTGAAACAAATTTGTAGATGTTTTTAGAAGCTTGATTTTAACTTGCTTTTAATATAACAAATGTCGCTCCCACTGTGGTTGAGCACTGTTTTTAAGATTGCGCTGATCCTCAGTACCATTCTCTTAACTGCTCCATACGTTGAGCACTTTGAATCAGCAAATTTTAAAATGGAAAAAATCAACTTTAAGCAATCCATCAAAAACATTCCGTTAGCTAAACCCCAGTGCTACATGAAGAAAATGATAGGACAAACGGAAAAATTCATCAAAAATATGAGATGGAAAGCATTTTTCTTTTTAAACCCCAACGCTAAAAAAGAGGATAAAAATACATACGACTTCAAGTCATGGCGAGTACCACCAGCCATTGAAGAAATGAAAACATTTGAAGAAAAAATGAGAAGAATGTTAGCCAACATAGATTTCAAAAAATCTAATAACAAATTTCAATCAGCGTTAGAAAAGGAAATTAAACAAATTCAAAATGACACCAAAATATTTGTGAAGGCGGATAAAACCAATAACTTTTACAAAATAGAACCTGAAGAGTACTCAAAACTCCTTGATAAAAATATCCAGAAAAATTACAGAAAGGCTGACAAGGCTACATATGATCACATCAGAAAGAAAGAAAAGGAACTTGTACACCAAATGGACCTAAGTGACAGAGTAGAGACCACAGCAGCTAGAGAAGCCTTTATTACACTTAAAGACCACAAACCCAATTTCTTGAACAACCCAACATGTAGACTGATAAACCCTTCCAAATCTGAACTAGGGAAAATTAGTAAAAAAATCTTAGAGAAAACCATAAAAAACATAAAAGAAAACACTGAACTCAATCTCTGGAAAAACACATATGAAGTAATACAATGGTTCAAAAACCTCAATAAACAAGAAAATACAGTTTTTATAAACATTTGACATAGTAGATTTCTACCCATCTATAGATGAAAAGCTACTAACTAAAGCTATAAAATTTGCCAACAAGTACACAGAAATATCAGGGTCAGAAATGGAAATCATTTTCCACACAAAGAAAACTTTACTGCACAATAAAAATGAAACCTGGATTAAGAACACAAGCAGGAATTCAACTTTCGATGTCACAATGGGATCATACGATGGTGCCGAGACTTGCGAGCTTGTCGGACTATTCATGTTATCCAATATTCAAAAAAAACTTGGAAAACAAACTGGACTGTACAGGGATGACGGCCTTGCCGCTCTGAATGACAACCCTAGAAATATTGAAAATAAGAAAAAAGAATTGTGTAAAATTTTCCACAACCAAAACTTAAAAATCACAATAGAAGCAAACAAAAAGATAGTGAACTATTTAGACATAACGTTAGACCTCAACCAACACACATATAAACCATACAAGAAACCAAATGACACGCCTGTTTATGTAAACATCAAAAGCAATCACCCACCCTCCATACTGAAAACAATACCCAAAAGCATAAATAAAAGACTATCCAATTTGTCATGTAACGAAACAGTATTCAACAACGCTACAGCTGAATACCAAGAGGCGTTACATACAAGTGGCTACAATTACAAACTAAGATACGATCCAGACAATGATACAAAAAGATGCAGAAAGAACAGGAAAAGGAATATCATATGGTACAATCCCCCATATGATGCAAGAGTTAAAACAAATGTAGGGAAAGAATTCTTTAAAATCTTGACATCATCTTTCCCAAAAGACCATAAATTATTTAAGATATTCAACAAAAACAACATCAAATTATCATATTCATGTATGCCGAACCTTAAAAATGCCATCGATTCAGCAAACAAAATGAAAAGCAGCACAGAAAAAAAGGAGGGTAACGAAAGGAAATCTTGTAACTGTACCAAAAAAGAACAGTGCCCCCTAAGCAACAAATGCCTTTATAACAACATTGTGTACCAAGCCACTGTAACATCAGAGAACGCAAAAGAAACATATGTAGGTATCACGGAAAACCAATTCAAAACTAGATATGCAAACCATAAACAATCATTCAACAAAGAAAGATACAAAAACCAAACAGAATTGAGTAAATACATTTGGAAACTTAAAGAAAAAAACATAGACTACAACATATCTTGGAAAATTTTAAAAAGAGCAGCATCATACAACAACATTTCAAAAAAATGCAATCTATGCCTAACAGAGAAATACATTATACTATGTAAACCACAGTTGGCAACTCTAAATGTTAGAACAGAAATGGTTAACAATTGCAGACACAGATGGAAGTTCCTATCAGCGAAAAAAACCAACACCTGAGAAACACATGTAGCACGGGGAAAAAAACAACAGCAAACCAGCTAGCTATATATATACGTGGCACTGGCAACACAAGCTCATCACATCCTGACGACCGCACAGCGTGAAACAAATTTGTAGATGTTTTTAGAAGCTTGATTTTAACTTGCTTTTAATATAACAAATATATATATATATATATATATATATATATATATATATCAGTATGGTTAAAAAGCCTAAAACAATTCTACAAGTGCTCAACCCCTTCGGGAGCAACATTAGTTAAGACAAGTATTAAGAGGAATATTAAAATTATCTACAAATTTGTTTCTAGCGCTTGGCTATCGTCAGGATGGAGTTTGGGTTGCCCGTGTTCACTAACAACGATTTCCATTTATGCCTACAGTTATTTACTATTTCTGTTTCAGTATTAAGAGTTGCTAAGTGTGGTTTACATTGTATTAACCATTTTTCAGTTAGGCATAGGTTGCATCTTTTTTAAATATTGCTGTATGGTGATGCCCTTTTTATGATTTTCCAGGATATGTTATAGTTTATTTTTGCGTCTTTAAGTTTCAAAATGTATTTGCTCAATTTGGTTTGGTTTTTGTATTTTTCTTTGTTGAATGACTGTTTGTGGTTTGCATATCTGGTTTTGAAGTGGTTTTCAGTGATCCCTATGTATGTTTCTTTTTCATTTTCTGATGTCACAGTAGCCTGGTATACAATATTGTTGTGAAGACATTTATTGCTTAGTGGACACTGCTCTTTTTTGGTGCAATTGCAAGATTTCCTTTCTTCACCCTTCTTTGCTGTGTTGGTTTTCATTTTGTTGGATGCATCAATTAGGTTTTTGAGGTTGGGCATACATGAGTACGATAGTTTGACAGTGTTTTTGTTAAATATTTTGGACAGTTTGTGTTCTTTTGGAAATGAAGTTGTTAAGATTGTGAAGAATTCTTTCCCTATGTTTGTTTTGAGTTTCCCATCGTATGGAGGGGGGGGGGGTTGTACCATATGATTTTTCTTTTTCTATTTCTCTTGCTTTTATTTGTGTTGTTATCTGGGTTGTATTGTAGTTTGTAATTGTATCCACTTCTTTGTAGTGCCTCCTGGTATTCTACTACTGCTTTGTTGAACACTCTCTCACTGCATGACAAATTTGATAGTCTCTTGTTTATGCCGTGGGGTATGGTCTTTAATACAGATGGTGGATGGTTACTTTTGATGTGTACATAAAGAGGTGTGTCGTTGGGTTTCTTGTATGGTTTATATATGTGATTATTGAGATCCAGTGTTATGTCTAAGTAGTTCACTACCTTTTTGTTTGCTTCAATGGTAATTTTTAAGTTGTAATTTTGGAAGATTTTGCATAGTTCTTTTTTCTTATTTTCAATGGTTCTTGGGTTGTTGGTTAGTGCAGCAAGGCCATCATCTCTGTATAGTCCGACTTGCTTTCCGAATTTTTTCTTGATGTTGGATAGCATGAATAGCCCGACCAGTTCGCATGTTTCTGCACCATCATATGATCCCATGTTTACGTCAAATGTTGCGTTTCTGTTCGTTTTCTTGATCCAGGTTTCATTTTTGCTGTGCAGTAATGTTTTCTTGGTGTGGAGAATGATTTCCATTTTCGACCCTGTTATGTCTGTGTGGTTACTGGCAAACTTCAGTGCTTTGTTGAGTAGTTCCTCATCTATAGATGGGTAAAAGTCTACTATGTCAAATGTGATGAATACTGTATTATTTTGTTTATTGAGTTTTTTTAACCATTGGATAACTTCGTATGTGTTCTTCCAGAGGTTGTATTCAGAGTTTGATTTTACCCAAACTCCATCCTGACGATAGCCAAGCACTAGAAACAAATTTGTAGATAATTTTAATATTCCTCTTAATACGTGTCTTAACTAATGTTGCTCCCCAAGGGGTTGAGCACTTGTAGAATTGTTTTTGGCCTTTTAACCATACTGATCTTAATCGCTCCTCACGTTGAGCACTGTGGCCTGAAGGTTTTTAAAATGGAGGAAACCAATTTTAGGCAGTCAACAAAAAATATACCGTTTTCTAATCCGCAATCATATATATATATATATATATATATAAAATAATAGAAAAACAGAAAAGTTTGTACACAACATGAGATGGAAAGCATTCTTTTTTTTCTAAACTCAAACACAAAAAAGAGGACAAAAACACCTACGATTTCAAATCATGGCGATCACCACCAGCCATAGACGAAATGAAACCTTTGTCATTGAAGGGTCAAGGTCGTAATAGCTGCTGCATGACAACTTGAGTGTTGTGTCCGAAGATTTTTTCAAACCTATGTGGTTTGTGGACTGTCATAGGTCTTTTCCGTTGTTCGGTGGATGTTATATGTGCTTCTGATTGTGATGGCACGGTAGGGTCGTATTTACCTGAGTGACATATTAACTTTCCCCCATTAATTCCATATTCCATATTTCATTTCGATCTTGGGCGTCGTCGACATGAAACAGGTGTCACTGTAACCTGCTTTCTGCACGTGCTATTCGTGTACATTTCACGGTGTGTTGTGCGGCAGTGTAACTGCGGCTTTGCTGTGTAGGGAGTGTGTGTTGATATCTCTGTAACTGGTGGGACGGGTTCGTACCTCATTCAACATGCACGGCGGTCAACATGTCAACTAAACGTACAGCTGTTTCTCCGATCTGTGATGACAAGGAAGAGAAGAGACTAAAGGAAGACAGTGTTAGTGACAGTGATCTTGGCACCACTATCATCAGTCCAGAATTTCTGTCAAGTACTGTCGTCGACACAGAGCAGTTTTTTGATAGTCAAACAATACCTACTATGGCGACAAGTCCTGATTTGAAGACAGAACTTCAGTCACTGTTATGCGAGCCGGAGATTATAGAAATGATTTCACGGGTTGTGGCCGCTCAGTTCACCGATGTCTTAAAAAAGGAGATCAATACCCTTAGGGAACAACTGGCTGCCAGAGATAGGGAAATCATTACCCTCAAAGATAAGGTGGACGATCTGGAACAATACAGTCGACGCAATTGTCTACGATTAAGTGGGATTCCGGAATCCGCTGATGAGAACACCGATGCGATTGTTAAGACTGTTGCTCGGTCAATCGATGTCGAGATCGACGACCAGACGATTGACCGATCGCATCGTGTAGGTCCTAAACCACCCGGCAGAGCCACCCGGCAGAGCCGCCCGTCCTATCCTAGTGAAGATGGTCTCCTATCGTCATAAGAAGCTCCTGATGACACAAAAGAAGAAACTGGCACAGGTGGATATCAGGCAGGCTCTCCCCAAAGTCCAGTGGCCCTCCACCCAGTCAGCATCTGTCAAGCCACGGGTCTACCTGAACGACGATCTGACTAAGACCAGGGCAGAGATCGCCGCCATCGCTCGGGACAGAAAGAGGAAACAACAAATCGACAACACGTGGGTCACTGACGGTGTCATCTTCGTCAGAGTGCAGGACAGTGTTCACCGTGTCACCACTAAGCGTGGCATGGACACGCCTTGAAGCTGTTCTGTACTTTGGTGTTTCCAGTGTCCGGCTCTTTTCAACATTCTTGTCTTCATTTGACTCTAGTGTCTTGTTGTCCAGAGATCAGCCTCCATGACTATTGTGTTATGTCTTGGATATGTGTTGGCTATGTCCCACCGGTCTCTCTTGCAAACAAACTTGTGAGTGCGGTGCTGTCTGATGAAACAAGATTGGAAAGCATGCTACCAACCCCCTTCCCCCGTCCCCACCCCTTCCATCTCCCCCCATCCTCACTCCCATGATTGCTCTCTACTCGGAGAGGTGACAGCTTCCCTCGTAGTGGTGCCTTGAACAGTCTACCAGCGATCATCTCCAGTGGCCAGTCCTGTGTGGATAATGTTGGATTTCGTCGGTGTGCTGAACGCTGTGTGTGTGTGTGTGTGTGTGTGTGTGTGTGTGTGTGTGTGTGTGTTCTCCCAACTTGGACTGAATTCCTCCACCAGCCACCTGCGCGCGCGCGCGCGCGCGTGTGTGTGTGTGTGTGTGTGTGTGTGTGTGTGTGTGTGTGTGTGTGGAGAGAGAGAGAGAGAGAGAGGAGAGAGAGAAAAGAGAGAGAGAATGTGTTTACGTGTGTGGGTGTGCGTGCTTACGTGTGCGCGTGTGTCAACAGTGCCTGATCCAGTTGCTTGTCGTGTGATTGAAGGAAGAAAACCTCACGGCGAACAGTTTATTGTTAATATCTCGTGACGCTCATTCTCGGCCTGGGTGTGTTGTTGGCCTTAGGAACATTTGTGCTGACATGCACACATGTCCACGCATGTCCAGACCGAACTCAACATGGGACTGCAGTTGTGTTTACTTTTCAAGTTCCTCGTGCTTTATCCTGTTAACTGTGCCCGACGCTGCCCACCAACAAGACATATTGTAAACGATCTGTCACGACCCGTGTGTGTGTGTGTGTGTGTGTGTGTGTGTGTGTGTGTGTGTGTGTGTGTGTATGCGATCTGTCACGACCCGTGTGTGTGTGTGTGTGTGTGTGTGTGTGTGTGTGTGTGTGTGTGTGCGCGCGCGCGTGCGTACACCGTCACACGGATGACTCGACGCGTGCGTGCATATACGTGTGTGTGTGTGTGTGTGTGTGTGTGTGTGTGTGTGTGTGTGTGTGTGTGCTCACGAACGTGCGTATGAGTGTATCTAGACATGTGGCGGGTGGTGCAGTCATTTTGTTTTGAGCCTTTGTTAGTGTATCATAAGGAACAAGGAACTAATGTCTACTTTGAATTCTGGACCTAAATAGTGTGTGTGTGTGTGTGTGTGTGCGTGCGCGCGTGTGTGTGTGTGTGTGTGTGTGTGTGTGTGTGTGTGCGCGTGCGTGCGTTACTTATAAATGAGAAGAATATTGGTCTCGTGGTAATTATAATAATAATAATCATGCTTGCTGGGTATTGTATTATTAGTATTGATTTTCGAGCGTGCATACGTACGGTTCTGTCTCTGGCGATACTAATTTTGATCCTGGCTAGAGCTCTCGCAATCTTTGTTGTTCTATGCTTTATGTTCAGCTGTCATCCAAACTGTCTGTCCCAAGCACTGCTGTCACTGGATGGGTAAACTCTATGTGAATTTGTTGAAGGACCATGCTTGCCGTCATGTGTGTAATATGTGGATTTTTTGTGATATCGTTTCCACAATCTTCATGTTGTATTGTGGTTATTGTTTTTCGGGCACTCACGGCCATGAACCTGAATCGATTGATGTATTCTGAATCTTCTATATATAATGCTTTTTTGTCTATGTTATGAGCAACTCTTAAGTTATCCTTTAACGTTTTCGAACTCAAAATTGAGTCAATACTTGTTTTTTCATTTGATTTTTCTCACACATTTCTGCTTTCTTCGCCGGGGGTACCTGTAAATGTCCTATTATATATGCTGTACTTTAATACTATGTCAACCGAACTGGGAGTGGGTGTTCTGATTCTGGTTTCTGCATTGTTTGACTTTTTACTTAGATCTGTAACATGACGTGTTGTCTTTTTCAGTTCAGAGCCAGAATCGGGGCATTTTACACCAGGGCACTTAAACTCTCTACCCATAGATTGTCATTTATCACAGTCCCTTATGTCAGACCACTCCTACTCCTGCTCATGAAAGGACCTTCTGTCATACCTTTAGTGATTCTCTGTTTTATTTCACTGAGTAATTTAAGCACCAGAGAGACGCCTGCCATCGATAATTTTGCTACATCTTTAACGCCAGATAAACCGAGTATTGATTCCGAATGTTTAAGTACTGCCAGTCTATCTTTTCTCCTGGCACTCGTTGTACTATTGCTACTGAAACTCGCTGGGGATGTTCATTACAATCCAGGGCCAGATGATGAACAGTTGATAGATGGATTATCAATCATTCACGTGAATGTGCATAGTCTTCGTCACAAAATTTCTCTCCTACAGTGTGAAGTAAGTCATTACGATATTATAACCGTTTCAGAAACTTGGTTGTATGATGACATATCCAACGATGATATTGCAATTCAAGGTTTTCACCCTCCAGTCAGAAACGACAGAGCAGGCGACGCACACGGAGGTGTTGCTGTATATGTTAAGAGTAATTTAGTCTGTAGATCAAGGCCTGACTTGACCATTCCCTTCTTGGAGGCAGTGTGGATAGAAACAAAGTTAAAACAAGACACACTACTGGTAGGACATTTTATCGACCACCTGATGCAAACGTGACTTATTGGAATTGGATTGACCAGTCGGTGCAGTTAGCTGGCAACACGCCTGAAAAGTTTATAGTCCTTGGCGATTTTAACGCTGATTGCGGTCATCAACCACCTACCCACCTTCGCAATATAATGGTGACGAATAACTTATCTCAGTTAGTCAACAAACCAACTCGTGTAACTGAACACTCCTCTACAGTAATCAACTTGATTCTGACGCCGTGTCCAGACTTAGTTCAATCAGTAGATGTGCTGCCACCCGTCTGCAATGATCACTCAGCTCCATTTGTTGTTCTTAAGATTCTTCGCAAAGCTAACTCTTCCTACAAGCGAACAATATATAATTATTCCAGACTTGATATACATAAATTGACTGACGAACTGACTCGCACTAACTGGGATCCTATTTTGTCCTTCGAATCAATTGACGACTCAGCTAAAGCATTTTCCGACTATCTTATGCACATTGCTAAACTATGTATGCCATTGAAAATAATTAAGGTAAGCGAACGTGATGCTCCATGGATCACGACGGAAATAAAAAGCTTAATAAAAAAGAAAAACAATATTCACAAATTAGCTAAACATTTTAACTCAGACTGGGCCCGGACACTATTTCGGCGAATTCGTAACGACGTAACAGCCACCATTAGACGCAGGAAAACAGAATTTATGGTTGAACTGGATACCAAATTTCTTCAGCTGACCAGTTAAGATCCAAGCAATGGTGGAGACTAGTAAAAACGTTTATTTCTAAAAAGGGTATGCCTCAAGACGATATTCCTCCTCTAGATATTAATGGTCACATTTATTACACTTCTGTTGACAAAGCCACTGCGCTCAACCACTACTTTGCTACACAATGTTTTGTTGAAAATCATAACGATGATGTTCCTTCAATGCCAGAATTTGCCGGCACTATCAATCCTCTAGTCATTACGAAAGAAATGGTTTTAGAAATTTTGAATGCTCTCGACTGTAAAAAGGCTGTGGGGCCCGATTTAGTTCACAATAAGATTCTAAAAGCAGCAGCGAACATTATATGTGAACCTTTAATGCATCTCTTCAATCGTTCTTTATTTGAAGGCAAATTTCCATCAGTCTGGAAAATTGCTCACGTAACACCTATATTTAAAAAGGGTGATAAACATAAGTGTGAAAATTACCGGCCTATCTCTTTGCTGAGTTGCATCGGTAAAGTTTTAGAGAAGTGTGTTCAAAAACATGTGTTTAAGTACTTAATGGACAACAGTCTTTGACAGCCGCTCAGTCTGGTTTCGTTCCTAACGACTCGACAGTTTTCCAGCTGCTTAGTATTTATGACGACTTTGGTAAATTTTTAGATTGCAAAACAACCGCACAAGCGATTTTCTTCGATGTGTCTAAAGCCTTTGATAAAGTGTGGCACCGTGCACTGATGTACAAGCTGTCGGCCTTGGATATTCGTGGACAGTTATTCACTGGTTCAATGGTTATCTACATGACCGTACTCAAGCAGTTGTACTGAAAGGAAGTAAGTCGTCCTATATCCATGTTTCAGCGGGTGTCCCCCAGGGCTCTGTTCTCGGCCCACTATTGTTTTCAATATATATAAATGACATTGTAAACAATATAGAATCAGTAGTTAAACTATTTGCAGACGATACGAGTATGTACCTGGGGCTAGACAATACTCGTATTCGAACTGAAATTTTGAATTCCGATCTCCAAAAGATAACTGAATGGGCATCGAATTGGAAAGTTAAATTTAATGAATCTAAAACTCAACTCCTGACTATTTGTAACCGAATTGTGCCAGAAACACTTCCGCTTAAATTTGGAGATATAATCCTACAGGAAACAGTCACCCACAAACATCTTGGAGTCATCATTCAAACCAACTGTAAATGGGATCACCATATTAGGTCGGTTATATCTAAATGTCGCATTCTTGTTGCTTGTCTCCGTTCGATTAAGTATCGTCTTAGTCGTAAATCTCTTGAAACGATGTAGAAATCATTCATAATGCCTCACTTTGATTTCTCAGACATCGTCTGGGACAATTGCACTGACAAGTGAGCTCAGGACCTAGAAAACCTTCATCTGGATGTCTGGGACAATTGCACTGACAAGTTAGCTCAGGACCTAGAAAACCTTCATCTGGATGCTCTTAGAACAATCGTAGGAACAGTTCGCGGTACGAGCCACCAGAAGCTTTATACCGAGTCAGGATTTATATCGTTGAAAGAACGACGTCGTCGTCATAAAATTATCCTGTACTACAAAATCGTTAACGGCATTGTTCCTCCTTATCTTCTAAACCGCTTACGTCAACTAGTCTCTGCTACAAACCCCTACCACCGTCGGAATCCCTTGGAGAGACATATGCAGTTTTGCAGAACAGAACTTTATAAATCTTCATTCTTTCCTTCAACAACTGCCCTCTGGAATGACTTACCAGACGATATCAAACAATCAGATTCATTAAGCCGTCTTAAACGATATCTAAATAATACAGATAACCCAGTACCTATGTATTACTATTTGCCTTGCAGATCAACAGAAACAGTTCTGAGTAGACTTAGAGTGGGAATGAGCGATCTAAGGGATGATCTCTTTAAACGACACCTTTCAGACAATTCGTCATGCATCTGTGGATCATCAGTCGAAGACGCTTTACATTTTCTGCTAGAATGTCCTTTGTACTATCAGTCTAGAGCCCAGACAATTGATCATCTGCCAAATGATGTTAGAAACGATGTTTCAGCTCTCTTATTTGGAAGACAAGAAAAAAGTATAAATGATAATCAAGAAACGTTCGCGGTGGTGGGAAGATTTATTAGCATGTCTGCACGTTTTGAAAAGGATTGAGCTACAATTTGTCCATTTTTATCCTGCAGTTTTTTTGTTGTTTTTTTCACGCACGCAAGTGCACGCACGCTCGCACCCTCATACACACGTGCACACACACACACACACACACACACACACACACACACACACACACACACACACACACACGCTAGATGACCTGGTGTAGTGCTCTTAACACTCTCCCAGTTTGTTCAGCATGTTTTTTTTTTCACCACCTTGTATTTTGTCTTTGTACCCCCTCTCTTTCTCCTTTTTTCTTTCTTTTCTTTTTGATTCTTTTCTTTACGTGTATGTTTATAATATTTTCATATTACACACCATGATCATGTACTTGCTATATCGCAGCCAGTCTATTTGTATATCAATAGCCATGTATTGCACGTTCATAAGCTTTAGCTTGTTGTGCTAAAATACATTATGTTTCGCTGCAAATGTAAACCATGTTTGAATAAAACTTGTTTAAACCAAATGAAACCTTTTGAAGATAAAATGAAAAGAATGATAGCCAATATTGAATTCAAAAAATCTATCAACGATTTCCAAACAACATTAAAAAACCCAAAAAAAACAAGTACAAAATGACAAAAAATATTTGTGAAGGCAGATAAAACTAGCAATTACTACAAAATGGAACCAAAGGAATACTCTCAACTCCTTGACAAAAACATCCAGAAAAACTAAAAAAAAAGCCGACAAAAATATACATTACAGTATCCACACTAAAGAAAAAGAACTTGCACAGCACATAGACCTAAGTGACAGGGTAGAAGCGACAGCAACAAAAGAAGCTTTCATAACACTCAAAGACCACAAGCCCAACTTTCATAACAATCCAACATGTAGACTAATAAATCCACCCAAATCTGAATTAGGCAAAATAAGCAAGAAAATTCTGGAAAGAATAATAAAGAACGTAAAATCAAACTCTGAATACAACCTCTGGAAGAACACATACAAAGTTATCCAATGGTTCAAAAACCTCAATAAACAAAATAATACAGTATTCATCACATTTGACATAGTAGACTTTTACCCATCTATAGATGACGAACTACTCAACAGAGCACTGAAGTTTGCCAGTAACCACACAGACATAACAGGGTCAGAAATGGAAATCATTCTCCACACCAAGAAAACATTACTGCACAGCAAAAATGAAACCTGGATCAAGAAAACGAACAGAAACTCAACATTTGACGTAACCACGGCTTCAAACTTCCTTTGGATTCAAATACACAGCTCTCGACTGGATTATCTCTTACTTGACTGGACGGACTCAGACAGTGTGTGTACAGGAAGATACTCAGACAGTTCTCCTCTTAGGTACGGTGTGCCTCAGGGTTCTGTACTTGGGCCAGTCCTTTTTGTGCTGTATGCTAGTCCTGTGTCTGACGTCATCAGTGGTCACGCCATGTCGCATGAGAGCTTTGCTGACGATACTCAGCTTCATCAGTCGGCTCCCATTGCTGAAACTGACTCACTGATTTCTCGGATGCGGGCCTGCATTGCAGACCTGAAGGACTGGATGACAACCAACAAACTACAACTAAACGACGACAAGACGGAACTCATGTTCGTGACAAAACAGCCTAACCATCCTTCTCTGCCTTCAACTGTCACTATCAACGACTGTGCTGTCTCTGTCTCCACCTCTGTCCGCAGTCTAGGGGTCATACTTGACCAATCCCTCTCCTTTGAGAAACAGGTTTCAAATATTTGCAAGATTGCCTATTTAGAACTAAGAAGAATCAGCTCTGTACGTCACCTTCTCTCTACAGATGCTACAGAAACTCTCATTTGTGCATTTGTCTTATCTAGAATAGATTACTGCAACTCACTTTTGGCCGGTCTTCCAAAATACCTGATAGAAAGATTACAGCGAATCCAAAATCACGCAGCCCGAGTCGTCTGTAGAGCAAGAAAACATGCTCACATTTCGCCTCTCCTCCACTCCCTTCACTGGCTATCTGTCTCAAACCGTATCTCGTACAAAATCTCAACTCTCACTTTCTCTGCTCTCTTTGAAAATGGACCTTCTTATCTCTCAGATCTCCTTAAAATCTACACCCCCTCTCGACAACTACGCTCCTGTGCTGACGACCGCCTTCTGCGAATGACTCGCTTCAGGACTACTACTGGTGAAAGATCCTTCTCTTTTCAAGCTCCAGCGACGTGGAACAGACTGCCAGACTGTCTCAGACATTCAGATTCTATCTCTTCTTTCAAGTCTAAACTTAAAACCCATCTATTTTCTCATAATTAGTCAATGCTGTGGGGAGAGGGGGGGGGGGGTACAACCTAACTCATAGCCGTCTGGGCCTTTTCAAATGTAGCGTATGTGTATGTTCTCTATTATATGTATCTGTTGTATGATTGAACGTTATAGGATTAAGTTTTTGTAGTGATATTTGAAGAATAAGTGAATGTCACATTGGTAGGATTAGGATTTGTTAGTTATTGTAGTAATAGTATTTGTAGTTGGGTGTAAGGTGTATTATTGTATATGAGAAGGGTGAATGTAGTATGACTTTGTAAAGCACTTAGAGAAATTCGTTTGATTAAGCGCTATATAAGAAATCATTATTATTATTATTATTAACCATGGGATCATACGATGGTGCAGAAACATGCGAACTGGTCGGGCTATTCATGCTATCCAACATCAAGAAAAAATTCGGAAAGCAAGTCGGACTATACAGAGATGATGGCCTTGCTGCACTAACCAACAACCCAAGAACCATTGAAAATAAGAAAAAAGAACTATGCAAAATCTTCCAATATCACAACTTAAAAATTACCATTGAAGCAAACAAAAAGGTAGTGAACTACTTAGACATAACACTGGATCTCAATAATCACATATATAAACCATACAAGAAACCCAACGACACACCTCTTTATGTACACATCAAAAGTAACCATCCACCATCTGTATTAAAGACCATACCCCACGGCATAAACAAGAGACTATCAAACCTGTCATGCAGTGAGAGAGTGTTCAACAATGCAGCAGTAGAATACCAGGAGACACTACAAAGAAGTGGATACAATTACAAACTACAATACAACCCAGATAAACAACACAAATAAAAGCAAGAAAAATAGAAAAAGAAAAATCATATGGTACAACCCCCCCCCCCCTCCATACGACGGGAAACTCAAAACAAACATAGGGAAAAGAATTCTTCAAAATCTTAACAACTTCATTTCCAAAAGAACACAAACTGTCCAAAATATTTAACAAAAACACTGTCAAACTATCGTACTCATGTATGCCCAACCTCAAAAACCTAACTGATGCATCCAACAAAATGAAAACCAACACAACAAAGAAGGGTGAAGAAAGGAAATCTTGCAATTGCACCAAAAAAGAGCAGTGTCCACTAAGCAATAAATGTCTTTACAACAATATTGTATACCAGGCTACTGTGACATCAGAAAATGAAAAAGAAACATACATAGGGATCACTGAAAACCACTTCAAAACCAGATATGCAAACCACAAACAGTCACTCAACAAAGAAAAATACAAAAACCAAACCGAATTGAGCAAATACATTTGGAAACTTAAAGACGCAAAAATAAACTATAACATATCCTGGAAAATCATAAAAAGGGCATCACCATACAGCAATATTTAAAAAAGATGCAACCTATGCCTAACTGAAAAATGGCTAATACTATGTAAACCACACTTAGCAACTCTTAATACTAAAACAGAAATAGTAAATAACTGCAGGCATAAATGGAAATCGTTGTCAGTTAACACACCCCGTACAACAACCTGACCCCCCCCCCCCCCCCCCCCCAAAAAAAAAAAAAAAAAAAAAAAAAAAACACGTGCAACCAACACGCACGTAAAAACAGCTGCAACTGGGCCCCACACGCTATATAACACCGGCGGTGGGCAACCCAAACTCCATCCTGACGATAGCCAAGCGCTAGAAACAAATTTGTAAATAATTTTAATATTCCTCTTAATACTTGTCTTAACTATATATATATATATATATATATATATATATATATATATATATATCTCACAGACAGGGGACTTCCCTGTCCACTTTGGTATCAGCATAAATATCACAGACAGGAGACTTCCCTGTGCATTTTTAGACCTGCATAGATAAGAAGAAATTAGATAAACTGAACAGTGGTCAATGCGAAACTCAGTAGTAACAGTTGTGAAACAACCGATTTACTCGGATACCTGTCTGTTGTACTCGGTGCACATCAATTGTGTTTCATCTAGTCGATGACCATTTTCTATTCATTCATGGGTTTGAGTTTGCCTCTGTATCAAGCCAGCCGACTGGTGGGAATTTCAACCTTAAAATTCCCCGTGATCAGCAGGTCTTAGACAGGAAAACCAGCTGAACAATTCGCTGCTATTGAATTAACGTTCCCATGAGAAAAATTTGATGGAGATAATGTTTCTAGTGAAAGATGAAAACATGATATGCTGTGATCAGGCAACAACTGCTCTGAAACAAAGAATCACCGAAAATAACGATTTTGCCTTCAGACAATGAATCCACCGAGAGAGCTAATTTTGTGACAAACATTCCACAACAGAAAGATTCTTCTTTGAGAACAGTTTAATGT